>JBAMBJ010002142.1:0-45798 GCA_037043495.1 Drosophila recens
TAATTTTTATTATTTTCAATCATTGATATTTTTTGTCAAAATCTAAGACTTCTCCCATAGTGAGCTGTTTAATATCCAGATGATTATCTGCGAGTCTGGAGTCCAGAGGGAAACGTTAGCCCTTCAAGTATCGGTACAATTGCTTTTTGCTCTCACTGCCAGAAGTCAGCTGCATGTGAAGTGCACTGATGTTGCCAAGGGAGCGCTTAACTTAATGCCCACGGCATGTTGGCTCAAATGAGCCTCATTATCGTCTGTTTGTATTGGGCTCTGGCATTGGCTTTAGCTTTGGCTTTTGGCTTTGGTTGCATGGTGAGCCTGCTGCCAAAGTAGCCGCAAGCTGAGATGGTTGCACAAACAGTTGCAGCTCTTGACGAGGCTCCAATAGCCCGAATGGTCCCAAATGACCAGTCCGTGGTTTGCCCGTTGATGACTCCGATTCAGTGCAGAAATTGAATTAACTTTCAGTTAATTTCATTTGTTTCAACTTCTATTCATTTAGTTCGGCAATTATTTATATTGATTGCATGCATGCATTTCATATTAAAAATTCATTTTTTTCCCCTTCAATTCATAACAACAATTCACGCCTGTCGATTATTTTAAAACAAATTTCACTTGTCTATTTTTCAGTCCATTTTTTCGCAGTTCATATGCATTTTTTCGTCTGTTGTCAATTTGTGAAAGGTTGCCACATATGGAGGCAAGGGGCAAAGGGGTGTGTGTGTGTGTGTGTGTTGTCGTTGCTCGGAAATCAATATTTAAACAGTGTACGCTCGTTTAGTCCTTGCTGCGTTGCGAGTTGAGTTGAGTTGAGTCAGTGGACGTTTAAAAATAAAATCCAAACTCATTCAACTCGTTCAACGACTCAATAAATGTTGCAAATGTGCTCGTTGTCGCTGCGGTTGCTTATTTCTCTCTCTGGCTCTACCATTTTATTTATATACAGACTGAGCGAGAAAGTGGTAGAAAGCATTAGAGGGAGATAGAGAAGGAGAGCATGTCCTGCATGCTGTGCTCGAGTGTGTAACAAATTTCGTTTTAGTTTCAGTTTCAGTTTCAGCAAAAGCAACAGCAACATTTCAAACGCTATTTATCTTTATTTCTCTCTCTCTGTTTGGCTCCTCTCATTTCTCACTGATACTGATGTTTGTTATTTGCTAACCGAAATGATATATACGTACATTGTTGCCCACAGTTATCATTAGTCATGCTTTGTTTCACACACACACTCACACATACTCACACACACACACACATACACAAACATAAAGACCAACGGTGCGTATGCTTGATATGCCAGACAAATTTCCTTGACTTGGCCGTTTAACTGGCTTATCGATTAGATTCGTCAAAACTTTTTGCATCAACATTTCTGCCATATTTCAACGCAATTTTAAGTTTTATTTTAACTCAGCGAACTCTTCAGTTAATTACCTAAAATTTGAGTTCTTCAAGTGTTTCTAAAGCTGAAATAGCAACAACTTTTCAAACATCGACAAAGTTTCTGCCAAATAGGCAAACTCAATGGCGATAAACGTTTTTATTAGCCAAGACCCTCAGGCAAATGTCGAGTTCGCGTCCCACATCCTTCAAGAATTGCACTTAACGCTAGTCGCAAATAATTTTCCAGCTTTATGCTGCCAATTAGGGATGTTAAAATATAGCGAAATATCGATGAATCGCAAGACATTTTAAACCTATTTAATATATAATTGAATAATTAGAAACAATTCGAAAATCTCGATTAAATATTTTCAGCTTTGTTGTGAAAAATTTAAGCCTCCTAAGTCTTACCGTTTGGGCTACGCAAAAAGCAACCAAACTTAAAAAGGCATGTAAATAATATCCGTAAGAATGAAGAGTCCACATTCTACTTTCGAATTTGTCAATATATGTGAAAGCATGTTTGAAAATTTAACGAATCGATGAATCTGTGCTATTTTCCTGACGAGTCGACAATATTAAAACACAATGTTCACTTTGGATTTAAATCACTGGCACAAATTTAAAGTCAAGCGGCCCTTCGACGGGCCATAATCACAATCTATTAGCGTCAAGCCCAGTCGAGCCCTACTCAATGCCTGCCATATGCCATAATTGACACAAAATGTCCCTGAGCGCGCATATTTACGCACCTAATCAATACGGTCACTGAGTGGCAGAGACTATCTGTCGGTCTGGCTGTCTGACAGTCTGACAGTCTGGTTAGGCCAAATACCGCGTTGAGTTTACTCCCAAGGTAACTTTTCATAAATTATTTGCCGACTTAATTAGGCGCACTGCGCGTCTTAGCCAAGTTCAGTTAAGTTGGCCCAAAAGCATCTCAAAATTCACGCGAGTTTGCAAAAGTTTCGCATTAAACTTTTGTCAATATTGACAGAGTCTTAAAATCTGTTGATGAAATGAAGTTTGGCTTAAAACCGCAGACAACACAAACAGCCAAGTTTAATAATAATAACCCGAAGCAGAAGGTCTCACAAAATTTGGCCAGATTAAATGTTTTCCACTTGTATTAAAAACATAGCAATTTAATTACTGTTAGATTTACGATATTTTGAAAAATATATACACATTTATCCATTAAAATGCATAAGGAAGAAGCTTGACAAACCATTTTATTATTAATAGGCTTAAAATCTGCTAAGTTATTTAAATGTTTTAATTTTAAGGGATACTTTAATAATTACCAGTAAATTAAATTGATATTCAGATAAGGCTCTACAGTTAAAAAATAAGAATAAAGCCAGCTGGATAGCTAAATTTAATGCTCTACATAATTTTCATAATTTTTTTTGCGAATCCAATAAAGCGAACTTTTGACATTTTGTACCACACATAAAATATTTACTGGCAGATTGGCACAGCAAATGCTCACAGTTAGGCCTGAAGTCGGAATTTAAAATGTACGCACAAGTGGGCTTATTGAATGATTTACAAACTATTGTAATGGAGTTGTTCAAGGGCAAACAACAGAACCCAAAATAATCCCTAAAACATCACGGAAAAATCTACAACTCAAATGGAATATTCAGTTGTTAGCCAAATCGATGCTGGCCAGCCTGAGGGTCCCTTTTAACCGATTGAAACAATAAACTGAAAGGGAAGTTGAGTTGAGGTATATGCTTTAAGTTGAGCCGATCACTTTATGCGCACAACTCCATTTGATTGATGAGATTTGTGCGCTTAGAATTGTGTTTTATTTTATTTTATTTCATTTCACTTTATTCAGAAGTATTTTCCACAGTTGTCGCTCTCCTTTTTTCTGAGCCCCTGCAAGAAAAGCAAACAAAAACATTTAAAGCGGCTCAAGGGCAATTCCTTTATTCCTTTTTTTGTCCTCTCCTTTATATATTGTATATATGAGAGCAAATCAAGTGGATTTACTGTCAGAGTACGCAATTTAAGCTTTATCTTTAAGTCATTGTCATTGTTACTTTTAATTGGCTCGTTTTGTGTGCCTTGAAATGAAACTCGAACAGGTTGAGTGGCATTAATTAGTCGGCTCTAACGCGTCGAGAATTTCTCAGTGATGAGACAATGCAACAGTCATCAGTCATCAGTCATTTCACATTCTCAGTCATGGCAACAGTCGACATATGCAAAGAGTCCATCTTCAGAATCTGTTCTGCTGAGCTCAGCCCAGATCTGCCCAGTTCTTTAGCTAGAATGTGCACCAAGTCGTAGCTTGGCTTTTTCTTTAATGCCCGTCAATGGTGCGTATGAGCATTGTATCAAACTTAAACTGGCACCTTGACTCCTAACTATCTACTGGCTTCACTTTAATACTATCTTTAAGTTGACCTAATAAAATAAATGCATTTAAAATTTATCCGATTTATTGACACTTTGCGTTTTTAAATTGTATATTGAATAAATGATATATAAATTAAACTACAGTTTGTATTACAATTATTACTGCTTTCCTTTTATCGAATCGCTCCAAATTTTTTTGGACATTTGAAAGCATCTCTTTTGTGCTGGTAGCAACTTTTAGAACAGACCTATATCCTTAAAGGGCTCCATTGCCCATTGCTTGTGCAATGAGACAATTTTTCACTTAGATGTTGACTTCGCACCAATATACACTCAAACACACACTCATACCTGCACACACACACATAAGGACAGCATTTTGCAGTTGAAATTAATTTTCTTGCACTCATTTGTTCTCACTTTATCGCCGTCGTCGTCACCTTTGTTCTTTGTCCTTGTCTTGAGCTTTGGCTTGAGCTCCCTCCTTCTCTCTCTCTGTCCCTCTCTATCACTCTCATTGTTTGTCCACGCTTCAAATTACAATTTCGCATAACATTTTTCGCCTTTTCTGCTGTTGCTGTTGCTCATATTTATTGCATTGTCATGCAACCTGCAAGAAGAACGCAGCAAATTAATTTGTCCCTACTTAATCAACAGCACTTTTAAAATGCCCTTTTTTTATGGAAACTAGTGGGGAGTGCTTGACTATGAGTTATTTTAAACACAGATTCAAGTTGCATCCACAAGAGAATACTATAATAAACTATACTATAATAATAATTAAAACCGTAAATTCGTATTTTTTATTGTATAAATAAAATTTGAATGAGAATCCTATAGTGTTTTAATTTTTTGTTTTTTTCTTTTATTCAACATCATTTCAAATTTAAATTTCTGTTTGACATTAACTAAATGTATAAGTCTTAATCAAATCGACCCCTCGACAATTCCCATTAGGAGTTTGTACAGGGTATAAAGAAACTTTTGATGAGTATAAAGACTGCATTCACGCTGCTTGAATTGTTGAAAGATAACTTGAGATGAAAAGAACGTTGAAAGTGCACGGTTTTTTCATAGTCTCTACTTAAGTTCCGTTCGAACTTCGAGGAACAGATGATGTTTTCATAATGCAAGCGCATAAAACTGCGAATTAAATGCGAGAATAAGAAATAAGCTAATGGCACTTATGCCACATGCCACATGCAACATTCCAGTTGCATTTGCGACTCGGTGACACTAAGGCGCATTTAATGTTTAGGAAACAGCGACAAACACATAAACTGTCACAGAAACACTACTTGGCACTATGGAAAGTTTAGCTTTTCTTTGAAATCGTCTTGTTAATCTTATCATAATCAAAATGAGCCAACAATTTAAGGATCACACAAATTGAAAGTTAAATTTCATATAAATAATCTTGTTTTGGTTTAGAGTTATTAAGTGATTTAAAAAATATGGGCAATGTTTCCATAGTGCAGCAGCATGTGGTTAATACAAGTTGTACGACATTGTGACCTGAAAAATTTTATAAAATATAAAATGGCTACCAGACTGTTGCTCTTGTGTTGTTGCTCTTATGGCTGTTGTTATTGCTGTTGTTGTTGCTATTGTTGTTGTTGTTGTGGTCTCTCCAGCTGCGGCAGCAACAGCCTGACAGACAGTGTGCTTCAAATAGTGGCATAGTAAAATATTTACTTTGGCAACGGCTGCAACGACGACGACGACGACAAGTGGGTCGAGAGACTGAACGTTTTGGCGCTGTGGCCAAGCAGGGTTGCCAACGCTGCTCAGCAAAATGAAAAGCACAAGCAAAAGCAAAAGCCGGGCAAGCAGAAAAAATTCATTAAAAGGGATAACGACTCACATAGTTTGTTGCGGTCGTTGCCATCATGTGTGTGTGCGTGTGTGTGGTTGTATCTGTGTGTGTTAAAGGATTAAGGACTTTTGGTTGCATTTTTTAGTGAAATTTAATTACAAATTATGTGAAGCGGCAAAGTAGTTAGACAGTGGACTATTCGGCTTTATGTCGACCAACAAAAATGGCTTAAGCAGCTTTAAGCTGTCTGTCTGCCTGTCTACCTCTTTTTGTCTCTCTCTCTCTCTGTTTCTATGTCTGTGTTACTGTCAGCTTAGCCTGACAAACTCGAAATGGTCACCGCTTTAGCCCAATTGCTTTGGCCTCATTGTCCACACACAAAATCTGCACCAATTAACGAGCTTTACTAATTAAAAGCCAAATATGCTTTATTTCATTAACATAATTAATTACTTAATGTTTAAATTACGACTGTTTGTCCCATTCCCATTTCCAAGCACAGAATTTTAACCACATTGAAACGTGTTTGTTTTATTTAATTATTTAAACTGCAATTACGCATGCAATCGATAGTGTTTTTACAATTTCCATTCCACATTTGCTTTAGCTAATTAGTATTATTGTTTTCCATTGTTTTACACGGGAGAACTGTCGAAAACTCTAAAGCAATTTACCTCAACTGAGTTGATTGAGAGTTAGAATTGAATGGGTTAGAGTTTAATAGAAAACAAGCAATTGTATTGAACTAAATAGTTATTTGTATACGAGCTTCTTTAAGCTGCGTATATTTAATGAATATAACTTTTTACAAACTTATAATTAACAGAGATCGTATTGTATTATTCTATTGACGACGTCTTGATAAACCAGTTGGTAAAATATTGAATATCATTCTCTAATCAAAATATTCAACTCACCTAGCTGATATCGTTTTTGTCAAGAAGGAAAGGATTTTGGTTTTGTGGAAATTAAACTGAGTTCATAATTCACTCGCCACGTGGCAGAGCGGAGCCGTGACTTGCCACTTGCCACATGCCACATGCCACATGCACCTGCAACTCACTCACTTGAGACTGCACTCGGAAAATGGCACGAGAAATGCTGACTAAGCAGATCACCGAGTACCACAAGTGCAACACCAACAACAACAACAATTTTGTGTTTTTGTGAAAGTAAACAAGAAAATTAAAGAGTACGAGAGCAATTGCAGGATTTTTAATCAGAGCACAGCTCGAGTACACTCAGAAAAAAACTTACATGCTCATAATATGTCCACTAGAGTGCATAGATTTTTTCACAAAAAATGGTAACGGTTTTTCGTTATCTATGGTCATTTCGAAGACGTTTTAAACCATCATCCTTGGAAGGACGACTTTGCGGTTCATCTCTATCCCAAAAATTAGTCAGAATAAAAGTTATTTTTTAGTCCAAAAAAATGTTTTTTCCCTGAACATGTATTTTTATGAAAAGAAAATTTAACGCATATTTTATTAAAATTGTATTAATATTGTATCAAAATATGTTTTACATATTCAGTTAATAAAAAATACAGGTTCAAGAAAAAAAAATGTTTTTGGACCAAAAAATAGCTTTAGTTCTGACAAATTTTTTAGGATGGAGACGAACCGCAAATCGTCCTTCAAAGGATGAAAATTATGTTAAAAGGACATTTGGTCCTTTGGTTCTGTGGAATTTTAAAAGTCCTGGTCCTAACAAGAATATTGACACCAAGTTTGTCAGGATTGGTCCATAAACACCCAAGTCATAAATGTTCAAATAATGAAATTTTCAACTCAAAAGCGCGGAATTCATTTTAGAACTATGGTTTCGTGGTATTATTAGTTTTGAAATAAGTATGAAACGATTGGTATACGTTTAATTTGTCATTTTTGCGCCTTAGAATTCCTTACTTATTCTAGCATCTTGGTTTTTTTCCTGAGTGCATACACGATGCTTTTGAATATTAGAGAAGGCAACTCGAGAAGCGGACAACTTAAATCAAGGCAATCACGCTGTTGTTGATGCAACTGCAGCTAGTCTGAGTTGAGATTTTGAGTAGCACATCATTCAAGTGCTGCACGTGAAATTTTTGGCATTTGCAAGCAAAGAAAATGAGAAAAGGGAGATGGAGAGAGAGAGGGGAGAGAGAGAGAGATAGAATGGCACGGAATGGAGAGGAATCTCAAGGATGCCAAATACCACTTGACTTGGGTTCTTGTACAGCCAAAAGGAAATCAATTTGTGCTTTGATGTTTCACTTGAGCTCATGTCTAACTGCGATTCGAGTACCATTCGATACAGGGTGCCCTCCAGGCATTATTGCTCTTGCCCAAAACTAATTCATTTATAATTTTACCCATACGCTGGTATGGTATGCAGCCAATTAAATTATGCACTGCAATCAATACCAAAGGATGCGCCAAAGATATGCAATTAATCAAATTGTACGCCACAGAAACAATAACCATCATTTCTGACCACGACTCTACACTCAGAGAAAAATTTGCAATCTTACAATCATAAATGCATATAATAAATAATAAAAATTACTAATTTAATTTAAGTTTTATTAAATTATATGAAAATTAAATATATTTTATGTAAAATTTTAATTGGTTTAGTCAACTTAAATTCAGATAATTTGTATAGTTTACCTAAATATTCAGTAAAAATATGCAAGCTTAACATTTTTTATATTTAGTTTAAAATTCTCAACCGGTTCCAGCTTGTCGGCAGTGAAGAACAATCAAATGGGCACTTTTTTCTCTGTGTATTTGCATCCTTTACCAAGTTTAAGCAGCATTTAAACAGAATCATTAACCATATTACCGTTTGCCTTTGCTGGTTGCCCAGTTACCTTGCAGCATAATTTAATTTATTATGCAAAAGGTAACAAGTGAAGCAGGTTGTTCTTGTTATTGCTGTTATTGTTGTTGTTGTTGTTGCTGTTGTGTTCCTGGAGAGCACTTTAAACTGCCAGCGCATCCTGTCGTTTTCAGGACCCCGTTTTGCACTCGCTTCCTGCATTTTATTAATGTTCTGACGCTTTTAACGCATTTTTAATATGAAATTCACTTTAACTGCGCACTAATTTGCCGAGAGTGGAGTGTGCTCTGCTTCCTGAAACTGTTATTGGCTTAAAGGAGCAATCCACTTGGACAACTCAACTTCAATAACTAACTTTTTTGTTGAAAGCACTTGAAAAGTTGCCCACAAATCAAAACCATGAACATTTCATCTATTTCTCGCTCTCTCCCTATAAATTGCTCTGTCTATCTTTATCTTTCCATTTCAAGCTCTGTCCTTCATTGCCTCTTTTTCCGTCAATTTTGCTAATTAGACTCCCTTCAAATGTGTTTACGCAAGTTGCCGTTGCCTCTGTTTGTCCATCGCGAGTGAAAGCTGCAAAACGACCTCAAATTGTTGGAACGCCATGTGATGCAGGTGAATCTATAGTACCATTTGGCAGGCATTGCTAATTGGCAGGCACTGTTAATGGCACGCTTAGGACTTGGTCACAAGGGGTATGTGTTTTCAGCGCCAACTTGAATTATTGCTAGCCTAACACTTATTGCACGCGCTAAAGTGCAGCCAGACATTGAGTATACGCAGCGTATACGCAACGTGTGAGACAACAACAGGCGGAGGCAGCATGTGAGAAAACAACAAGAAACAACAAAAGACTTCAACTTGTATGTCCAGCGTTTACACAACTTCCAAGTCAAGCAGTATATAAACAACATAAGAGAGATTGCGTATACGTAAAATGTAAGTTACCTGGCATACGCTACGTGTACGCAGCCTTCGAAAACTCAGCCAAATTTAATTACTAACTGAAAAGATAAAAACACCTTAGCTTAGTTTCTTTTAATTGGCAAAATATCTTTTGTAAAATTAGATACATTTTAAGCCTGCAATCAACCTATGTATTTCAATTCTGATTCAAAATAAAATTAGTTCACAAATAGAAATTTAATTCAAATAAAGCAAACTTTAAATATAGTTAGAATTAATATATTTATTATAATACATTTATTGTATATTACATTATACAACCTAATAGTCAGGAAGCATATACTGCGCATACGTAACATACGAGAGACGTGCAGAGATAACAAGTATACGCAACGTATACGCAACAGACATTTAGTACTTCCCATACAATAAACACACTTGACAGCTTGTTATTGCTGCTCCCCTTGGTGAGCTGAGCATCTTAAGCCACTTATTTAAGTGGTCAGCATTTATTAACGTTGCATTTTCTCTTAAATGAAAGCCAACAATTTCCATTAATTCTCATTTGACGTTGACTTTTCGTACGTTAGACGTCTTAAACATATGATTTTTTGGCCAAATTAAAATAAATTAAGAACTAAGCAACTTGACAAAGCTGCGAGTAATTGAAGACGCTGGGGAACCTATTAAAGAGAAGAGTTTTTCGCCATCGAAACAAGTTGGAAAAGCTGTAGAAATTCTAGCACCTGCTGTGAACGCATCTCAATTATGTGTAATAAATAACAAAATATGCGCACTGATAAACGAGAACGGAACAGAAAGAGAGATAGAGATAGAAATAGATAAAAGGAGACGGGGACAGGAATCTGGTTGCGTGAGGATACGCAGTTGCCGTTGCCTCGACATAATTAAGTGGATTTTAATGAGCGTCGAGCCAAGTGGGACCCACAAAGGAGAATGAGAATGAGGATGAGAATGGGAATATGCGCTGCTTGATTTTGATTTTGATTTGTGGCCACTTGGGTTGGCTATTTAGATTAAGCATACGCAGCGTGGCACAAAACGCCATTCAACAATTCATAAATGTCACAATGGGCAACCAAATGAATGTAAGTATAAAACAGAGTTGACTTTGGGATACAATTCAGTTGAGTTCAGTTCAGTTTATTACAGCTACGTGACACTTCAAGACGCACTCGTTGCCGTCTTCTTCTGTTGCTTTTTCGATTTACTGCGCTTGGTTTGCTGAGACTCCGACTGAGGGGACGAAGACGGAGACGGAGATGACTCCACAATGCGCTGGAATAACACTGGGTTGCCTCCCTCCAACTGGCGACTGTTGTTGTTGTTGCTGCTGAAGTTCTCGCTGAGCACAGACCAACTGCGCTGTGATCCGGGCACGTTGAGCTTATCGAGCAGTCGACTGGCCAGCTGTGGAATCATTGGTTGCAACACAATGCCGCAAAGCCGCAGTGCATCCATTGTCATGGCGATTATTGTCTCGAGGCGTGGCGCATTCGGTGAACTGCCGGCGGCCTTTAGCTCCCAGGGCTTGGCGCACTCAAAGAAATTGTTGGTTGCATGCAGCGCTGCAATGACCGTGTCCGCCACCAAGTGGAAGTGATTGCTCTCATAGTGCTGCTCGCAGCGAGCTGTAAATGCAAAATTCCAAATGGAAGGCATTACATTTCAGCGCACTGTGACAAAAATTGCTAGATTAGCTTACACTTTTTAATTTCTCCAAATAAACTTAAATAATTATTTAAATTATATGAAATATTTTTTAAATAAATGAAGGAAATCTGAATTTGGCATACATATAAGGTTGTCAAAAAAGTCTTGCGGTATTTTTATTGAATTTTCAATTGTTCATAAAATTGGTTATAATAATGCGATTTAAGTCAAATATGCGCCGTTTTGTTCGATGACGAGTTCCCAACGAGATGCCAACTTCATAATGCCCCTCTTATAGAAGCTCGCTTCTCTATTGTCAAAAAACTCGGAGAGCCAATTTCACAGGACTCTCTTGTGGCCAACTTCCGACTACCAAGCTCGTTCGCCATGGACAGAAATAGGTGGTAATCACTTGGTGCGAGATCCGGACTATAAAGTGGATGCAAAAGAACCTCCCATCCGAGCTCCCGGAGCTTCTGGCGCGTCACCAAAGGTATGTGTGGCCTGGCGTTGTCCTGATGGAAGACAATTCGGCCTCTGTTGATCAAAGATGGCCTCTTCTGCAGGAGTGCTGCATTCAAGCGGTCCAGTTGTTGGCAGTACAGATCCAAATTGAGCGATTGGCCATAGGGGAGCAGCTCATAGTGGATGATTCCCTGCCAATCCCACCAAACACACAGGCATCTTTGATCACCTCTGCACCAGAACGAAAACGTTGAAACCATCGTTGTGCGGTGGAAATGGAAACTGTATCGGGTCCATAAACTGCACAAATTTTATTAGCAGCATGAGATGCATTTTTGCCTTTATCGTAGTAGTACTGTAAAATATGCCGTATTTTCTCTTTATTTTGCTCCATGTTTGCGACGCTATAACTCACGAACGACTAAAAACAAACAACAATAAATCAAACACGTGTTAGCGCGTGAAAAGAGCTTTCCAAAAAGCTCTAGCGTGAACCGATGCGACGAATACAACTAGAACTACGCGCTTGCAAAGACAAGCTTGCGGAAATACCGCAAGACTTTTTTGACAACCTTATATAAACTTTGACTTACACAATATACATTGGATTAAACAGATCTACTATATCTTAGTTACTTTCAATATCAAATATTATTAGCTAAACTCCTTTATTTGTCCAAAAAATATTAAACATTTCTTACTTTTAAAAAAAAAAATAAATAATATATGGTCATAAAAACATTTCTGTACCATAAAAATTTTACAAAAAAAAAAAAAAAAACCAAACTATCATAGATTTGTTCCTTTTCAAATTAAGAAATATTAAATTAAGTTAATTTTAAAAATATTTTAATAAATATTTAAAGCAAAGCTAGATTAATAAACCAAAGGCAGTCGAAGGCCATAGCAGCTTGTACAAGTTATATTAGGCATAATATTTTATATTGTATCTAATAATTATAAAAAAAAAAATAAAAAAAAATTTTAAAGCTATTTTAGCCGTTAGCTCCACTGTGCACCGTTGGCTTTCGCAAGTGCAGAGCACTTGTAGCCCGGTTATTGGCCGGAAGTATGCCAGCATCTAGGCTAACTCCTTTCCAACCACTTCAACGTGGCTGGCTGGGCTTAAATATTAAAATGACTTACCCGCCAGCTGCAGCATCGCCTCCTGCATTCGCTTGGCCGCGTCCAAGTCCTGCGACAACTGCGAAAAGTGCTCGGCATGCGGTGCGGGATACAATTGTTGTGGATTCAGCGACTTGGCACAGGCGCGTGATAACAGATTGCCCAAAGTGTCCGCCAACTCCGAGTTTAGTACGCGCAGCGCTTTCACGTGACTGAAATCTGCAAAATGCGAAATAAACTTTACTCCCAAACCCAAACCCAAAACAAAAAATAGATGCCTGCAGCTGACAATGTCTCGCTGCTCATTAGAGCGCAATTTCCCCACGGGTTGCACAGTGCGTATGAGTGATGTTGGCTGATTGTCAGCTTGCCACTTGGCAAAACTAACATTTCTGCACTTCCATTAAAAGCATTGCGACAAATACTAAATAGGTTACATGTAAACTAAGCACGGTTTCTAAAAATACAACAAATCTAACTGAAATCTAAATTACTAAACAAAAGGTTTGCACACAAAATGCGACAATAACAACAACAACAACTGTTTCCAGTTGCGGAAAATCGCATTTGAAAATCTGCGACAAATATTTTAAGTCGCTTAGCGGAGCAAAGGGTTTAAGCAGCTTTAACTATTTCCACGCTGTCCCCTCGCAGTCACTTTCTGCACTAAATATTGTAAATAGTTAAATTTCCAGCAGATGTCCAGCTAAAAAAACGAATGCTGGCAAAGCGCAAAAGAGTAAACTTGTTTGTAACCAAGAAACTTATTTAGATTTACTCAGCATGAAGTAATCAGCTGTGCTTTTTTAATTTACTGTAAGAATGTAGAGTGCGTCAAAGTTATGATAGTTTACAATCAAACTTTGAGTGAAGAGAAGCTTTTATAACATACTGAACTATAAATAAGATGTAAATATAGTTTCTAGTTTAATCTTTAAGCTCAGTTATTAATTTGATTCTGTCGACTGAGATTCGGAGATAGTTTATTTAAATTAAGATAATGAAATGCTGTTATTTAATAGGATTCACAATAATTTCGGACTAAGTTTCAGTGAGAAATATTTGTATAAAGGGTGCTTTGCATTTGAACAACATAGAATGGATTCTCCGCCCAAAGAGCATTTTAAAATAATAAATAAATGTCGAGCAATTCCAAATGTGGCAGAAATGTTTACCTTTAATAAATGCACACAAAATACACAGGACAGAGTACACAGGACAGAGGATACAGGACAGAGGACACAGGAAACAGGACACAAGGCCAGGGTAAAAGCGAGAGCATTAGTAACGGATCATTGCTAATTGGTATTGGCCGTGATTATCGACTGCTGATTATCTGGACAAAATGCAACCAAATTGCTGTGAGACCTCATCTACTTTAGCATGGGTCAATAATTCGGATGAAGTTGCGCCAAAAGCCAGCGAAAATAGTTTCGATATTGTGTGCGATGTGGCATGCAACGTTAATTAAAATACATGCGAGCAAATTTGATTTTCAATGTGGCAACGAACAAAAGGCAGTGGAATTAGTGATGTAAAAATATATCGGATCATCAATAAAATCGATGATTGCGTAAACAATTTTTAACTACTCTATTTATTTTGCATTTTATTTTTCTTGGTATTCACTAGTTTTCTACTGTTTGCTATACTTTTCTGATGAAAAACTAATTAAAGATTTTCCCGATGAATCAACAATTCGATGCTTTAATTGGGGATGTAATTGAAATCACATGGACAATGGCCGATAATCAAAGTTGGTCAGCCAACAAATGTCTAAATGCTCGTTTAAGCCAATAACAGTTATTCCTGTGTTGGTGTTGTTGTTGCTGGTAATTAAAAATATATCTGCTTTTGCCACAAATTGCCGCTGCTGACATGCAATCACTTTGGCACCTGTGTATTTTTGACACCTTTTCAAATATGCATACTTGGAAAATAAGCACTAATTAGTTTTGGGCCATCGAATTATTGACGGAAATCGACAAAATGCATTCATGCTAAGCACAACAACGTCATCGATTTCAACAACAACAGCAACGACAACTATTGCTGTGGTATTGCGAGTGCTCAAATAGTTTTTCATAGAACTTTCTGTGGGCTTTCACAGTTTTGGGAATTGCATTTCCATGCCAAGTGATTCTCGAACAGCAGACGGACGGACAGACAGGACAGCAGCTGTTTTGAGTCCCCAAAATAAAAATAAAAGCAAATGCATATGCAAGCAGATTACACACACACACACACACAACAACCTCACACACACTCACACACACACAATAGCTGAGGTTTTCGACTAGAGTACCAAAAGTGTTGCCTACTTCTCCTCCGCACTCTTTACATCATTAATGCATTTGTGTTGTCGCTACTGGTGCATAACTTTTTGCAGGCACTGCAGCAAAGTCAAGTTGTCGAACAACCTGAATTTGAATGCCGTGCACTCACAATCAACTCTACATACTTATGCATATATATGTACATAGTATGTATATGAGCAATGCTAAAACTAGCGAAAAGCGCACACTGTGTCAAATGATAGACTACGCTGACATCCTGTATAACAACAAAAAATAGGTTTAACTAATGAATTCAAATATTTCATTCAAATTTGCTGCAATTCTACTCCAAGTCTTCTATTAGTTAACTCTTAATTTTAATTGATCTTTGTTAGTATTTGACTTTTAAGTTTCCGAGCACTCTAAGTATAAACCAATTATGTAACAAGTTTCTTACTTAGTATATAATTGTGTATTATCATTCCATGATCATTTACATATAACTTAATTTCAATCTAAAGATAATGTTATTATCATTATATTTCAATGTAATATTTCACAATCAATCTAAATTGTATTTTGAAATCTTACAGATTGTAAGTAAAAAGTAAATAAAATCGCAAACAGAAAACTTGTTTGATAGTTTGATATACCCAATTGCATTGCTGGGTATTATTTAGTTCTGAAATTTACCAGAGCAAGTCTTGAATTTCATTTCCAACTGAGTGAAATTTGATTTTCAATGCATTACATTTTGATGACGTCCACAGATCGACAGAAGAAGCTAGAAACAGAGGCAGGGTCGGAGACGGAGGCAGAGACAGTTGCAAGCAACATTTGGCAAAAATCAATTGCAATCAAAGTGGGCAAAAAACATCAGTTGGCCCAGTTGAGTGCCATTTTGCCGGCAATTATGCTGCAATGCTTTAGTTTCTAATGTAATTGCCACAAGGAGCTGCCACACGTGTTGCGACTTGCAACTCGCAACTTGCAACCAGCAGACAAATCGAAATCCGGCCATGTTGCTTTTAAAGGTTTTACGTGTGCTGGGAAGAAATTGAACCAGCGGAAAAGACTCGGGAGTCGAGCGCACTCGACAGTAATATGCCCGGTAGCCTTCGATTCAATGATCAGAATTGAAATTTAAGGCCCTATTCTCCTTCAGCTTGCTGTTTTTGGACCTTTTTTGAAAAAATTCTCATTTGAAAACGCAAAAAGATATTTGAATTTTGTTTTTTTTTATTGAATTAGTAATGAATAAAAGAAAATAAAAGGGGTTTTCAAAAAGTAATGAGACTTCAAAGTTGGGGGTTGAAAAAAAGGTGTCGTCACGGCGGCGACGATTCCGGGTCTCCGGAGCGTCGGAAATGAAAAAAAAAAACGGGGTTATAATCAGTATAGATGTAATTCTGGCCCGTAGTAAAATAAAAATTTTGCGATTTTTTTTGACAAAATGGCGGCCACTTGAAATTGACAAATCGATTTGGACCCATTTTTTTGTAGTTTAGTGTAAAAAAAAATAGTAAAAAAAATTGCAAAATTTTTATTTTACTACGGGCCAGAATGGTGACAATTCTACGTCGATTAAACTTTGTTTCATCCAAATCGGTTCAGTAGAACTGGCGGAATCGTGGCCGCCAGCTCGAAAAACGTGGTTTCGAGATAAACGCGTTCAAAGTTTTGACTCCACGTGCATTAACATTAACATTGCTGGACAAAAAAGGCCATAACATGCTGAAAGAGAATAGGGCCTTAAATCTAACATATCAAAATAAATAAGTGCAGAAACTATTATGCCTGTTTAAATTTTATTGTATTAAGCTTATGATTTTTTTGGGCTTTATTTATACACACTTAGTATTGTTGGCAAATTTGGAATCTAACAAGTCTGGTTGACTTTGGCTACTTGGCTAAAAAGCAGCATTGGTTATGGCTTTGGCCACGGCTCGCGCTGCACTTAAGTCCGGGGGCACATGTTTGTGGCATGTGCAACAGCATGCGGAACAACATCGACAACAACAACAACAAGAGCAACAGCAATTTGTAGTAAGTTTTGCACATGTTGCACACAGGTGCACGTGACTGTCGCAATGTTGGCCGTGCCTCAGACAAATGTTGTTGTTCCACTTATTTGGCATAACATAAATAATATTTTTTGTTGCATGCCCCAAGCTCGTTTACTCGTATACGCGCTGCACCTTAAATTGCTTAAATGACTTGTCGCACTTGCCGCATTTCTTCTTCCCGCTGCGTCCTTGCCACAAAAAATGTCTCTTGCAAATAATATTGCAGGCAAAGTTGACTGCAACACACTTTCTCTCCCTCTATCGCCCTATCTCTGTCTTGCCACACAGTGGCACTACATGGGCGTGGCAGTGGCAGCCCGACAAGTGTCGACGTCAAATATTTAAACACTGAACCAAAGTGCAAAGTCGCCCTCAGACACAGACACAGTCAAAATGTGCTGGATTTAAGCTCGAACGCCTCTTCCAGGATATGGCCAAAGGCGAGCAAGCTGTGCACATACCCTGCATAATGTAAACCACCCTAATGGGGAATGCTAGACGAGTGACAATATGACAGAGAAGTATAAAAGTCTATTCAAAATGAATTGGCAACACTTTATAATGAATGCAAGTTTTATTTATCAACATGAATCTGTATACTCTGTGTTTAAATAAAAAGGGTATGCTAGACCATAACGAACTAGTCGGCGGTGCTACAGTCGAGCGGTACTCGACTGTCGGAGACCCCGTACTTATTATAAAGATATCTCAAACAACAAAAAGATTTTCATACTAAGACTTAATTTGGACTGATCGTTCCGATGGCAGCTATATGATATAGTAATCCGATTTCAATCAAATTTGGTCAGTATGTATAGTACCATGCCAAATGCATAATCTGTCAGTTTGGTTAAGATATCTCAAACAACAAAAAGATTTTCATACTAAGACTTTATTTGGACTGATCGTTCCTATGGCAGCTATATGATATAGTAATCCGATTTCAATAAAATTTGGTCAGAATGTATGGGACCATCTTTTGTGAATATTCTTTCAGTTTAATTTAGTTATCTCAAACAACAAAAAAGATTTTCATACTAAGACTTGATTTTCAACTGATTGTTCCTATGGCAGCTATATGATATAGAAATCCGATTTCAATTAAATTTGGTCAGAATGTATGGGACCATCTTTTATGCAAATTCTGTCAGTTTGGTTGAAATATCTCAAACAGCAAAAAAGTTTTCCATACTAAGACTTGATTTTCAACTGATTGTTCCTATGGCAGCTATATGATATAGTAATCCGATTTCAATCAAATTTGGTCAGAATGCATGGGACCATCTTTTATGCATATTCTGTCAGTTTGGTTGAAATATCTCAAACAGCAAAAAAGTTTTCCATACTAAGACTTGATTTTCAACTGATTGTTCCTATGGGAGCTATAAAATATAGTAGTTCGATTCCAACCAAATTTGGTCAGTATGTATGAGACCATCTTTTATGCATATTCTGTCAGCTTGGTTGAAATATCTCAAACAACAAAGTAGATTTTCATACTAAGACTTGATTTTCGACTGATTGTTCCTATGGCAGCTATATGATATAGTGGTCCGATCCAAAATCTAAAACAAACTCGATCTGCTCTTAATATAGACGAACCTACATACCAAGTTTGGAGTCTCTAGCTCTTATAGTCTCTGAGATCTAGGCGCTCTTACAGACGGACAGACGGACAGACGGACAGACAGACAGACAGACGGACAGACAGACATGGCTATATCGACTCGGCTGTTGATGCTGATTAAGAATATATATACTTTATGGGGTCTGCCACGCCTCCTTCTGCCTGTTACGCACATTTTTTTGTGACAAAGTTAATAGACCCCTTTACTTTTTTAAAGTACGGGGTCTAAAAATAGAAAATTATTTTATTCATGGGATCACAGCTGACAAGTCATAACTGTTTTACCAAAGTTATGAAAGTTGCTCTAATTTTGCACCTGGAAACATTATATTTCACGAGAGAATGAAACGTTTCAGAATAAAATTTAACGTGTTGTCTTATACTAACTATGGCGTAAGGAGTTGAATCAAGGTAAAACCTTGTGATTTAAATTTTAAATTTATGTATTTTATTTTGTATTTTAACTTTTAACCTCAGACTTTCAATCTAAATACAGGATATCTGCCTTTCGAGCCAATTCGAACTGAGCATGGCACAGTGGTTCCTCCCATAGGCCAAAAATAAAAAAGTCCAAGTTAAAATTTGGACTTTAAATGTGTCAACACTGTTTTAGAGTTGGTCTAGCTATTAAACTGTATTCTTGTTTTTGTTTTGTTCTAGCTGTCCTTTTCAAGAATATCATCGAAAGAGACAGCATGATATTATTTTGGTGAGCAACTTGCTAGTAGAGCAGTCAGTAAAAACATTAAAAAGCATTTAAAACAAATTTATTGTGCGGTGGAAGGGATTCATTTTATAAATAAAGGTATTATCTATATTTATGCAACAAAAAGTATATATACTTCTGCTGTGTTTTGTGTAAATCGGTATTGTCTTAAGTACGTTATTTTAGACTTTCTGTGTTTGTCTTTTCTGTGTTTCGTTAGAGCTTTCGTTATGAAGCAAAAGTCAGCAATCAAAAAATCTTTTTGTATATTATGAATTAACATTTGAAGATTATGTGATGTTGATTTCAAGTGCCAATAGGCGCCGAGGCTCTTGCTATATACAAAAATGTAACCTAACCTCAACTTAAAAAAAAACGTATGTATTTTCTATGGCAGCTATATGACATAGTCGTCTGACTGTGACCAAATTTGGTCAGAATGCATTAGGCCATCCCATATGCATATTGTGTCAGTTTGGTTGAGATATCTCCAACAACAAAAAAGTTGTTCATACTAAGACTTGATTTTCGACTGATCATTCATAATGATATGATATAGTGGTCCGATTTCAATCAAATTTGATCAGAATATATTAGGCCATTCCTTTATGCATATTCTGTCAGTTTGGTTCAGATATCTCAAACAACAAAAATGTTTTTCAACAAAAACTCGATTTTCGACTGATCGTTCCTATGGCAGCTATAAGATATAGAGGTCCGAATTTAACCAAATTTAGTCAGGGTGTATGGGACCATCCCATATGCAAATTCTGTAAGTTTGGTTCAGATGTGTCAAACAACAAAAAAGTTTTTCATACAAACACTTGATTTCAGACCGATAGTTCATATGACAGCTATATGATATGGTGGTCTGATCCGGCTGATTTTTATACATAATCTTACTATAAATTTATAAAAATTTTGAGTTAAGTTTTAAGCCTCTACCTCTACTAGAAGTATTTTTGGCCGCCTTCCCCATACAACAGGAACCAGTGTGCATGGTAGGTGGTTTAATCCGGGCTTTAGAAGCTCTTAAAACTTAAACTTTGTCCCTTTTAAAAAGTAAGACACAGATTAGAAATAGGCCATGAGTTGTCTAAACAACATATGAGTTTCTCAAACAAAAGAAACAGATGGAAAATGAAAAGGATTTGTGATCGCAGCTGGCAATAGATAAGACAAATTCGGGTGCTGCAAATTCCCAACCAGCTGAATTAAAAATGGTGGCACTCAAAGCGATTGTTGCCCTCGGGCGCAGTGTGGCAAGAACATTAAAATCGCGCTTCATTTGCGCTTCATTCTCTTCACAAATTGTAGCAGTGTTTGTCAGGTTCTTAAATGCAAGTATTCCCACAACCGTGGTGCAACACGACGCCTTGCCCCCAATGCCCCAAACACTTGCCAAATGCAGTTTCAGTGTTGCAAGCAGCTGGACAGACCGTTGAACGTTGACCACCACTGGGCGGAAGTGGCGCCTCCGGCCGCCGAGTGGCAACAACCGCCGTGGCAGCATTTCAAAATTAAATTGTTGGTAATGAAAAGTTGCGCACTTAATGATGCTTGCCCCTGTCCCTGCCACATGCCACACGCCCCCGACTGCTCCTGCTCCTGCTCTTGTTGATGTTCATAAAAATCTTTGAAATGCTGTCATTCGATGGAAAGCGGATGTCAGCAATCAGACGACGCGACATTGGAAAATAATCGAGAGCGAGTGCAAAATGCAATGGGGAAAAACTTATTGAAATGTAATAGAAATGTTTGTCTCAGCGCCCGGCGGCGGCGGTGTCGTTCAACAGTGCCTGTCACAAGTATTTCCCACTCAAAAGTCTGCTTAATTTAATAATCTTGCGACTGCCACAGCTGCCAGTTTTTCGCACATTTTTCTTTTTTAATATGCACAATATTAACGAGACTCGCGCCTCGCAGGAAAATGCAATAAAAAAGCGAGCAAAAAAACATATCTCTGGTAAGCCGAAGCTTAAATTCACTTTCCTAGTTTATTGTCCGATAACATCTATAGACCTTTATGTATTCAATACAGAATCAATACAAAAATATAATATAAAAAACTTTTTGAACAGTTCTTTCAATTGCGTAATTATGTTATAGTTTAAAATAAACTAGGATGTGGTGACTTGGTTTTGATATTTACAAATAAAGGTTTCTATCTGAAAACAGTCTAAAGACCATTTATTTGTGGAAGACTCTATTTTGTGCTCCTCAAACTCATTAATATCATATGTAAAGAAGCCCTTAAAGCGCTACTAATCTCTTAAGAATTGCATAATACCCAGCTCAAATGGCATAAAGAGATGCAATTAAATTAGCCGCAAGGCAGCAGGCCATAAAATGGAGAGCCAGAATAAAACCAGAAGCTGTCAGCTGCCGTGGCCCAAAAGTGCAAAAGGAAAATTGAGTAAAGGTGAGGTGAGGTGAGGTTGTCGGCAAGTCGGTAATAATAATTGAAAATGGAAAATTGAATTTAAATTTAAATTGCTGGCAAGAAACAGAAACAAAGCAGACGTCAAGCCAAGCTATTAAGCCCGACAACTGAGAGCTGAGAGTCTCCGAGTTGAGGCTTAAAGGCGTCCATCGTTCATTTATGCAAATTGAATGCTGAAAACGGTTAAGGAATCAATCAAACTCTATGAAATGTGGGCGTGACAATCAAACAACAACAGCATCGTTAAAGCTGATGACTTCTGGCAGTGCGTCGAGGCGTGTTAATTGGTTTTTGGCCAAATTATGAGGGTGTGTTTGACAGTCGAAAAGGGCGGCACAATATTAAGATAACAATTGGCATTAGACATAAGGCTGATAACAGATTACACAACAACAAATCAAATCACTTGCATAAATGATTAGACATGAGTTACAATGGAAACAGAATCTTGGACAACTTAAAGTAGTTTCCAAACATCTGGAAAAACGGGTAAAAACGGCTCTTTGGGGGCTGGGATGGCAACTAATCGGATCTGGCAGCAACTTTGAAACTTTGAGACGTCTGGGAGTCTGGAAATGTCGAAATCTCGATCCCCAACAGAAGTTTCTCTTATGCAAATACTTGGGCAAATCTTGAGTCAAGTTCAAGCAACAACAACAACTTTGCAGCCGACTAAACAAAAGTCATCAGCTTCAGACAGACCAAAAACTTGGCAACAACAATACAAGAATAAAACGTGGTTGTTGTTGTTGTTACTTTGGCACAAAATTGATATGCAAATGAAAAACAAAGGTACGAGAAAAACTAACGGAATCAGGCCCACATTTGCATACTACATATAATACACATGTGAACCTCAAAATAGAAGTCTTAAAAATATATATAATATATTATAGGTGATTTTAAATACTATTTGACTTGACTTAATCGGTCGGAAATCAACTCTTGAAAAACAAATGGAAAATACAAATTAAATACATTACTAAAATTTTTGAAAGAACTTTTGACATTTAGGGTATTCAGAAACTATGATATTTGTGTTATGTGGCAAAGTGATAACACTGTAGCTAGTGAGTGACCTTTTTAAGTTTCTGCTGTCGTATTTATGATATCATTGAGTTAAAGTTCAATGAACAGCTGTTTTGTACAAAGCAAGCATTCTCTTTATTTCGTTTTAGCTCATGCGTTTGGTTTCATCCTCTCTTACTCTTGTGTTTTTTAATGCTTTTGCCACTGTAAAAAATCAATTTAATAATTTAAAAAAAATTGCATCTCTATATTTAAATTTAAAATCTGTCCAAGGAACAATCATTAAAATTTTAATTTGTGGGATTCGAACCCTAGTTATTTAACTGAAAATTTGAATTCTGACAAGTCGGCGACTCTAACCGTAGAGCCACAGGACCAAGAAAAATGATTTACTTTTACAACCAATACCAATATCAACCTCAGTGTGACCTTATTTCGTTAGATACTTTTAACAGTCTGGCAACCTTTCTCCTTTTGAAATTTTGTCTCAATACGACGAATTTTGTATACATACCCCAGGGCATGTTTGATGTGATATACTTTTTTCTGTGTGTTTGTTGTCATTACAACATATAACACTTTGCCACATAACACAAATATTAGAGTTTCTGAATACCCTAATTGAGAAGCAGGTTATGCTTTTAATCAAGAAAAATTTACTTACAGTGACACAGAAAAGTATTGGCTCAGCAAAAATTTTTACATTCAAGGCCCATTTACGCCGTTATCGTTAGCATATTGGCATCAATGGAAAGGTTGTTTAAATTCCATTTGAATGTTACAAAACTTTCCTTTACCCATTAAGTACCCATTGAAAATTTCGAATTTATGTAAATGTCTACTTTTGAAATTTTTTTTCTCGATTTTTTAGAAAAAATGCTTTGATGCAGAAAGTTTCTTTAAACAATTTAAATAGGAACTGCGAAAAAAAATTTCAAAAATCTTATCGCTAATATTTTTTATAGTTTTTTGAAAATTGCTTAACAGGCACTTATTCGTCACTTTCATACAATAAGTGCCTTTTAAGCAATTTTCAAAAAATTATACAAAATATTGGCGAATAGATTTTTGAAATTTTTTTTCGCAGTTACTTCTAGAATTGTTTGAAGAATGTTTTTGCATCCCAACATTTTTTTTAAAAAATCAAAGAAAAAGTTTTGAAAGTTGACTTTTTTTAAAATTCGAATATTTCAATGGTTACTTAATGGGTAAAGGAAAGTTTTGTAACATTCAAACGGAATTTAAACGGCCTTTCCATTGATGCCAATATGCTAACGATAACGTAAAAATGTAAAAATTTTTGCTGTGCCAATACTTTTGTGTGTCACTGTAAATTGTTTATAATAAATCCATTTCACTCTGTGAAAGTATTTCAATTTTCAAGAAATCCAAATACGAGTATATAGAATCAGTGTGAAGGATTCAAGGACATTCTAAATTACTCCTTACTCCAAAGTAACTTTATACCCTGTTGATACCAATTGAGAATCTATGAATATACCTTATAGGATCGGAGGTATCTCCATTTGCTTGTTATTAAAAAGCGTTGTCCCCATTCAAATGCAAGGCAGTGTATTTCGTGGCTGGTCCATGCAACAGCTAGTCCGTATACTTACTGCCATCACTGTGTGCGACGCCCTCACGCAGCAGAAAGTAGCGTAGTCCCTCCATGGTGTATTGCTCAGCCGCCTGCACGGGATCCACGACATTGTGCTTGCTCTTGGACATCTTCTGGCCGTCCACAGTCCAGTGCGAGTGCACGTAGAGCTGCTGCGGAGGCGCCAGTCCAGCGGCTATCAAAAAGGCGGGCCAGTAAATGCCATGGAACTTGAGAATGTCCTTGCCAATGACTTGCTGAGCAGGTGGCCAGTTCCTGACATACTAAACGAAAGCGAAAGTAAGTCTATAGTTGGACTCCAAGGATTAATTAAAGATCAATTTACCTGCTCATCGGGATACCCTCGCGAGCTAAGATAATTGATGAGAGCATCCAGCCAGACGTAAACGGTTTGTGAGTCATCATTGGGCACAGGTATCGCCCAGTGCACCCGACTCGAAGGACGGGAGACGGACACGTCGGGCAACGGTTCGCTCAGCGTGTCCAGCAGGATCTTCTCGAACTTGGCGGGTCTGATGCGCGCTTCCTGCTTAACCCAATGACGCACATCGTCTTGAAACTGTGACAGGCGAAACATGTAATTCGTCTCCTCCGTCCACTCAACGGGATGGCCCGATTCCAGCGAGAAGCGTCCTCCACTCTGCTCGTCCAGCCGCAGCTGGGAATCGGTGAGAAACGTTTCGTCCGAGACGCAATACCAACCGCTGTAGGCTGCCGAGTAGATGTGACCACGAGACTGCAACAGTTGCTGTACGTAAGGAACAAGAATTAATAACACATCGAGAGTTGAGACTACGAGATACCCTGCAAAGAGGTAAACTAGTCGGCGGTGCTACAGTCGAGCGGTACTCGACTGTCGGAGACCCCGTACTTGTTATAGAGATATCTCAAACAACAAAAATATTTTCATACTAAGACTTTATTTGGACTAATCGTTCCTATGGCAGCTATATGATATAGCAATCCGATTTCAATTCAATTTGGTCAGTATGTATGGGACCATCTTTTATACATATTCTGTCAGTTTGGTTGAAATATCTCAAACAGCAAAAAAGTTTTCCATACTAAGACTTGATTTTCAACTGATTGTTCCTTTGGGAGCTATATGATATAGAAGTTCGATTCCCACCAAATTTGGTCAGTATGTATGGGACCATCTTTTATGCATATTCTGTCAGTTTGGTTGAAATATCTCAAGCAGCAAAAAAGTTTTCCATACTAAGAATTGATTTTCGACTGATTGTTCCTATGGCAGCTATATGATATAGTGGTCCGATCCAAAATCTAAAACAAACTCGATCTGCTCCCAATATAGACGAACCTACATACCAAGTTTGGAGTCTCTAGCTCTTATAGTCTCTGAGATCTAGGCGCTCTTACAGACGGACAGACGGACGGACGGACAGACGGACATGGCTATATCGACTCGGCTGTTGATGCTGATTAAGAATATATATACTTTATGGGGTCTGCCACGCCTCCTTCTGCCTGTTACGCACATTTTTTTTTGTGACAAAGTTAATACTTTACTTTTTTAAAGTACGGGGTCTAAAAAAAACAATTTTTCAGAGGGACATGGTTAAAACAGCTTGGCTTGTGATACTGATCAACAATATATACACTTTATAGAATCTGCGATGTCTCCTTTGTCTGTTACAAGCACTGTCACCAGTGCTGCCAATTTAGCTATTTTCCCGACAGATTTAGTGGGTTGCAACTGGCAAGTACGGGATAAATTGTAAAACAGCGGGTAGCGGGAATTTTAGATCCTTCAAAAATAATTTTAGCTTTTTAAAAACATCTGATAACTTCATGTATTTTTATGCTTTACGATGCCACACTTAAATACTTTGTAGTATTTTTTCCATTTGAATGGCACAAAAACAACGATAAGCCAAAATAGCATTAAATTCTATCGTTTTTAGCTATGATATCAATTGAATCTAGTCACAATTTATGAATCGATCGGTGAGAATGCCTAAAATATATACAGTGGTCCACTAATGTCTTCATACCCCCTAACTGTGTAAAATTTTTGTATAATAAAACAGATTGGATGCAGATTTCTTAATTTAATCATCTAATCATTTATATTCCGTTTGAATGATGCAAAAATGTCCTTAACCCATTAAGTACCCATGGAAAATTTTTAAATTTTTTTGTAAAAGTGTATTTTTTTACTTTTTCCTAGGTCCCAAACAGAAAATATTTTGGTGCAAGAAAATTCTTAAAACAATTCTAAGAGTGATTGTTAAAAATTTGAAAAATACCTTCGCTAGTATTTTTTTTACGATTTTTGAAAATTGCTAAACAAAAAAAAAAAAAACACACACTTTTGGTATGAGAAGGAGGAAAAAGGGGTTAAAATAGTAATTTTTAGCAAATTTTAGAAAGTCATAAAAAATATTAGCGAAGAGACTTTTCAAATTTTTTTTTGCATTTACCCCAAGAATTGTTTGAAGAATTTTCATGCATCAAAATATTCCAAGACTGGATTAAATCAATAAAAATATCGTTTTACTATTCTAGCGTTTTTTATAGCTATCAACAAATTGTTTTTCAGATTTTTTCAGAGGCTATTTTGGCTTTTTCATGTCCCGAAGAGTTGGCAACACTGACTGTCACACAGCTGAATCCCTCCCATTTTGCAGGGTATCACATGGAACGTACCCAGAAGTGAGACACCGCCGTCTTGTGCCGCTGCTCAGTGGTGCGAATGAAGTCATCATGCGCTATTCCCGCCGCCTGGAAGACACTCCTGTAGCGCAGCGAGATCTCGTCGCAATATTGCGCCACCTTCACTTTGCTCCCCGCTGCCGCCTGTTGAATCTTCGTCCCGTGCTCATCGGTCCCGGTGCAGAGGCGCACAGTCTTCGCTGGATAACGCAGTCGCTGGTAACGGCAGTGGGCATCGGCTATAACCGCCGAGTACAGGTGACCAATGTGCGGCGCTAAAGTAATTACATAAATGTTATTAAACTTTCATTTGTTAATATTGTTATTCAACAGTTTTAATTGTCTTTATGTTGCCCACCTGCATTTACGTAGAATATGGGCGTTGTTACGTAGTGCGAACTATTGCAACGCACGCCCAACGCCTTTATATGTTTTATTTTACTTATCAACATTAGAAAAACACTAATTTTAACTAAGAAATGCACGCATTTAATAAATAAATAACAATTTGCCGGCAACTTTGGCAGCAATCAGCTGTTTGGCCAGTGCTGCCCATCTCCATGTTTAACAGCTGTTTTTCGAGAAAGCTGTAAAGCTTAACAGTGAACGGTTAACAGCTGAGGAGCAACGGGTGCTTGGGGAAAATATTGCCACTCACCTCGAATTAATTTAAATATCCCTGTATTTTTATTTCCGTGTATTTTAAATGTATATAATTTTGTTGAAATTAAAATAAAGAGAAAAGTAAAAATGAACTTAATAATATAATGAGCAGTCAGTGAAGTGAAGCAAGTGTATTAATGATTAATTGATGGCACATGCAATATTAACATAACTGTTTGTTAACAGCCTCACAAATTTTAAATAATTATTGCTGTTCAGATATTTTAAAAGCACCTAAAATTTTGTTGAACGTAATTTAAAATGAGTGAATAGCAGATAAATTATTTTCGTAATAAAAAGTGAAAATAAAACTAACAACAAGGAGGATGAGTGAAATAATTATAATTGGATGGGAAAAGCAATAATTACAGCCTTTCAAATGTATGTAAAATGTTAATGTTATTAATTTCCTCTATTTTGCAATTCAAGTGATGGCACAAGCAAAAATTGCCTAATTGTTAACAGCCTTACAAATTTAAAACTTAAATGTTAATAATTCCCTTTATTTTGAAAAGCAATCTACAACCACGGCTGCCACAATTGGCGTTTTTGCGCCAAAACTGGCTCGTTTTTTCCTGTTGGTGTGTGATAGCGGGTGAGTTTTAATGGCCGCCTACATGTGTGTGTGTGTGCTGTTTGTTTTGTTTTGCATTGACAGCGTGACAATGAGTTAGAGAGAGAGAGAGAGTTCGCGCCCGATTTAAATATGTGTGTGATTCTTCTTTAAGTGACAAATGTGAAAAAATGCAACAGGAACAATAAGAAAAACATGACATTGTTTTTTATTTTGATTTTATATATTGCAGCGCACAAAACGAAAATGAGTGAGAGTATAGAAAACAACATAATACAAGTTTTCTATATACATATCTATCTCTGCGGTCAGCTTCGACCCCAGAGAGAGCGAATACATCACCTTTATATAAATTCATCTTGACACACATGAGAGAGTCGCCGACAGTTTTGAACCGTGTGGCAGCCTTGGTGTCCAGGAACGATAGCTATATCGATAACAAAGTAAACCGCCAAATCGCCGTTTAAAATCTTTTGTTTTTTAATTATCAAATAATATTAATTTATTTACTGAGCAGTACAGTCAAGAATATTAATGTTTTAAATTTATGTCCGAGTATTTAGTGGTTGCCTCTAAAGTCAATTACTTCATGGTTTCAAGCAAAGCCTTCAGCGCAGCCAGACCCTTCTCATTCTCCTCCCAGCCGGGTGCCACTTTGCTACCATTCTCTAACCATCTCGTAATATTCGTGTACTTGCTAATGTCCAGACTTGCTACTTGGAAAGTTGAAACCGTGGCCAAGATTGTAATGTCGGCTACGGTGAAGCTATCACCAGCCACATACTGTTTACCCTCAAGGAAAATGTTCAAGAAGTCGAGGGCTGACTCCACCTTTTTGAATAGCTCTGGATCAACCGCCTTCTTTTGGAACTGTGGGTAGTAATAGTCAGCGAACGACTTGTACAATGTTCCCATGTCAAAGTACAAGCGTTGGTTCACAAGAGCACGCCGTTGGGGATCCTTGGGGTAAAGGGAGTCGTCCTTTCCGTACTTCTCAATCAGATAAGTGAGAATGGCCCGAGACTCCCACAAAGTGAAGCCGTTGTCCACGAGCGTAGGAATGGTATGCTGAGGATTGATCTTCACAAATTCTGGTTTCAGTTGCTCCTCCTTAGCGACGTTGATCTCTTTCAAATTGAATTCAAGACCAAGAGCCTTTCCTGTCATCAGGATGGCACGGCTAGTGCTAGCGAGAGGCGAATAATAAAGATCCATGTTAGTATTGAATGACTCAAAAGTTGAACGGTTACTGTTTCTGTTCTGCAAGGAGCCACGGCTTTTATACACAATGCACTGCACTGATAAGACCAACATGTTTATTATCACTCAGTATCGCGTTTTCATATGATAAGATTGTGGTTTTGTGAAAGTTCATCATTACAATAACTAAGTTTTAATAATCTTAGAAGCTTAACTATTTCATAACTATTGGTTTTTGGGCTATCCAAATATATAAAAAGCATATAATAATTATTATAATCATATTAAAATTATAAAACTTTTTTTGAATACAAAATTTAATTGATACATAAAATCAAGCAAAAAACAAGTGGGAAAGGCTATAGTCGAGCTCCCGAATATAGGATACCCGTTACTTATTCAAATTGAAAATAAGCACTTAAATTGCTGAAAAATATAAATCAGCCATTACCACCTTTCTATTTGTCCAATCTTGTTACGATTTAGTAGGATGATAGGTAATAATAGTAGTTAACGTTAATTAGTAAAAAGATTTTAATATCTTAAAAACTGTGCGTGTGGGGGCTTTTCGCAATTTACGGAGGCGGAAAGGGGCGTGGCGAAGCAAACTTGATCTGCGTGGGGCTTATAAAAGTCTGTGTGCCAAATTTGGTTGCTCTAGCTCTTATAGTCTCTGAGATCTAGGCGCTCACACAGACGGACAGACAGACGGATGCTGATCAAGAATATATATACTTTATAGGGTCGGAGATGCTTCCTTCTCCCTGTTACATGCATTGCAACGAATACAATATCCCCTTTTACTTATTTTTATAAGTAACGGGTATAATAATGAAAATGTCTATTTGTATTTAATTGAACCAGGGCTCGAACTCAAACTTTAAGATCAACCGTCTCCAAAATGTTCTAACAATAATTTACACAGTCCATGCTCCAATTACCTAAAGAATACCAAAGTCAAAAATATAAATCCACATTCGAACTTGGAATTAAATGCAGCTAACACAGTCTTTGATCTTTGATACGTCGCTATAATTAAATTTCACATCATACTATTGCTAACCCAATTTAGCCTATTGGTGATTTAAGTCAACATGTGTGAAGTATAATTCAATACGATGATAATAGTTCTGTAAATTTAATCTATTTTACTATTTTAACTCAAAAGTAAATAAAGTGAACTCAATAAATAAAGTAAAAATTTTTATAAGGTATTTGTGGCGTACCACTACAGCGGCAACAGCCCGATCTGGCAACGACGCATTGCATAAGCCAGATGCTGGTTCCGTGAGCGATCTCCGGAACCGCTTCAGTACACATACAGTCGGCATACAACAACCAACATAGACACTCGCATTATCATCGCGCTTCGGCGCTCGGATACAACTTAATCATTTTAACTATCCACAACATACCACACCAATAAATATTTCTTAACCTCTACATTGGTGACCCCGTAAAAAACAACACGCATCACGCGAATTTCTGCAGCATTCGTCGCCATATTGGTGACGCTGCAACTAACAAACGCACCACGCATCATGCAACTCGCATCCAGAAAACTGCAATCCGCAAACTGCAACTCGCAGCCCACAAAATTGCGCCGCTTCTCAAAAATTATGCGTCTCAACTTGTCAACTGCGTACATCAGCATCACACGCAAGCTGCCGCCATTTTGAAAGCCTAATGCGCAGTTATGATTTTGCAAGCCGAGTCACGATTTACATGCACACGCATTACCTCAATAGATCGTCTGCGATGGAGCAACAACAACACTTACAACACCTGCAACAACTACAACACCTGCAACAACTACAACACTTGCAACAACTGCAACACTTGCAACAATTACAACAACTGCAACAACTACAGCAACTGCTGCAACATCAGTTACCGCCTATTTGATTCGGGTTCAGTCATAGCACTCATACCGATATCAATCCTAGGCGGCTAACAAATCAATCATCGACATGTACGGTAATATAAACCTTTCATCGATGCTCAACAGTTCCTACAACGTCAAACTGCACACAAGGAACGAAGCACAGCTTCTCAGCGTTTCTTGCAAACTGACATGGAACTTCTCATACGCTTCAACGATACCGGCTAATTGATTCGAGCTCAGTTATAACACTCAACCGATATCAATTATATGCGGCTAAAATCGACCACATGCGTCAGTAGCGACTTCTAAACCTTCCAACGTCACATGGACAACTTACTCCATTTGTTGGATGCTACATTGACGACATTAGCGTATACTTCAACGATACCGGCTAATTGATTCGGGTTCAGTTATAATACTCATACCGATATCAATTATATGCGGCTAAAATCGACCACACCCGTCAGTAGCGACTTCTAAACCTTCCAACGTCACACGGACAACTTACTCCATTTGTTGGATGCTACATTGACATCAGTGTTTACCTCAGCAGCGACACAATCAACACCACCGAATGCATCCCACACTCAAACACACCAGAAACACCGGATCTTCAAGGAAAACAACAGAAGCACAGACAATACCGTCGTCGCCATCTTCATCAGCTTATTCGTTTCCTTCTCTACCTGACGAAGTCACTGAGGAGGGAGTAGATGTGGCGTACCACTACAGCGGCAACAGCCCGATCTGGCAACGACGCATTGCATAAGCCAGATGCTGGTTCCGTGAGCGATCTCCGGAACCGCTTCAGTACACATACAGTCGGCATACAACAACCAACATAGACACTCGCATTATCATCGCGCTGCGGCGCTCGGATAGACTTTAAACATCTCAAATATCCAGAACATTACATCAGCATTTTGCATACACATAAATTTAAGTTGTTAGAAAATATAAATGAAATAAAGAAAACTCCTTATTTCTACATATTCATTTAAAGAGACGTTAATAATCGATTGCTCTTATTTATACCGACAATAAATATTTATCGATAAATAGCTAGCGCTTTGTTTTCGCATCCATTTCAGTGCTGCCATAACAGCCCTTTTAGTGATAGATCTATCACTTTTTCGATAGGTTTGTCACCAAAATTTTAGAAAAAGCCCCTATCACCAAATCTATCACCTTTTTAATTGCTTTGAAATTTATGTCATTGAGAGCCAAAAGTAAAATTGTCAACAATGCCGAAAAACTTATATAAGCAAAAATTCCGCGAAGCGCATGCAGAAACAAAAAAACACAAGCAGAACGCCTCTCCGTTTGCGCAAAAGAAAGTCTTAAATGTATCGCCTAAAATGAAACTACAGCATGCAGAACGGGAGGCAGCCTTATCCATGTATATTGCCCAGCACTCTGCAATTGCTCCTATTGATCATTTAAGCGAGCTGTGCAATCAACAGTTTTGCTCTAAGAGTGTGCAACAGTTACAGCTGCACCGCACTAAATGCAGCAGCGTAATAAAAAACATCCTGGCTAATCATTTCAATAAAGATCTTCGCGATGATGCCAAATTTGGCATAGCTCGATGAATCCACAGATATATCAACAACAAAATTACGTGGTCTGTTACAACATTATTTTTCAAAGAAGCTGTTGACGACGCAATACTATTATTATAATATTGTAAAATAATAATAAAAAAAATAATAATAATAAATAATGAATAATAATTAAAAAATACTAATACATAAAACATAATTATGCATGTACTTTTGAATGCATTTTATTTAAAAATCTGTCCCAATATTTTGTCACCTTTTTTGTCCCCGACTTTAAATTTTTGTCACCTTTTTTGTCACTTTTTCTGGCCTGTTTTTGTTATCGATTTATGGCAGCACTGATCCATTTTTGCCATTGCCTAAGACGGTCACACTGACAAAGGCTAATATATAATTTTGCCGCATTCTCGCTCATTTTTTACGTTCTGATTTTAAGCGTTTTAACTCGCACATTATCCTGATTCTGTGAAAATGGAAGACGGCCACATGAGGGAAAAATGTGCAGCATTGGAACACGGCACGCAGGATCAGCAGCGGCAGTTTATTTGCGGCGTAATCGAGGGCTTCTATGGCCGACCGTGGACAACCGAGCAGCGAAAAGATTTGTTTCGCAAACTAAAGAAACTGGGCATGGACTCGTACATGTATGCGCCCAAAGATGACTACAAGCACAGAGCCTACTGGCGCGAACTCTATACGGTCGAGGAGGCAGACCACTTATCAAGTATTTATAATTTGATGCTCGTGTAATTCGAGTTGCAAATTCATTTTTTCCATTTTCGCAGGTCTGATTTCAGCCGCTAAGGAGGCGGGCATTGTTTTTTATTATGCACTGTCGCCGGGCCTGGATATGACTTACAGTAGTCAGAAGGAAATTGGCACGCTGAAACGTAAACTGGATCAAGTGTCGCAATTTGGGTGTGAGGCTTACGCTTTGTTATTCGACGACATTGAGTCGGAGCTGTCGAAGGCGGACAAGGAAGTGTTCCAGACATTCGCCAATGCCCAAGTCTCGGTGACCAATGAGATCTTTACGCATTTATCTGGCCCCAAGTTCCTCTTCTGTCCCACTCAGTACTGTTCGTCGCGCGCTGTTCCGAGCGTCGTCGACTCCGAATACTTGAACACACTGGGCTCCAAGCTCAACAATGCGATTGACATTCTGTGGACGGGCGACAAAGTGATATCCAAGATTATAACCATTGATTCGATACGGGAAATAACCGAAATTCTGCGTCGCCCGCCTGTTATCTGGGACAATCTGCACGCGAACGATTATGATCAGAAACGTGTCTTTCTTGGTCCATACTCGGGTCGTTCGCCGGAGCTGATACCTTATCTGCGCGGTGTTATGACTAATCCCAATTGTGAGTTTTATGGTAATTTTATTGCCATCCATACGTTGGCGTTTTGGTCGCGTTGCAGCCTGGATTCCAAGGTGAACAGCTCGATGAGTGCCGATATCAAGCTGGAAACGGAGAACGAGGACGATCTACCCGTCGAGTGTCTCTCGAAGAACGTGTACCATCCACGGCTGGCTCTCAAGTAAGATACACCTAAATTTTTAAATCTTGTTATCCCAGCTAACGATTTTCCATCCATAGAAACGCGATAACGGAATGGCTACCGGAATTCTTTGTGGAGAAGGAAGCATTTGGACCGATTACCAAGCCGCAGCCTCAGGTGGAAATGGTGATGCCCATTATCCCCATAATTCCGTCGATCAACACATGCATGAGTCTCACGACCACAACAACCACGTCTACCAACACACGGACGGTGCCGGAGGTGAACACCACGCAGCTGCAGGCGCTGGCGGATGTGTGCAGCACAGTTAGCTCCACGCTAGCGCCCATCTCCAATCCCGTGATGAACTCTTTGGTATCGCCAACTAAAGTCGTAACGAATGATGACATTATAAATCCCATACCGACAACAGTTGCATCGAATATCGAGCTGCCCGAGAAGATTCCCATTTCAATTGTACCCGTGGCCATAATGGAAGCTAAGAACGTGGAGGAATCCATTGAGTTGAACCGCGCTTTATTCGATCCGGCCAAGAACACTGAAGCTGCCATTGAAGCCAACCAAATTGAGTCCAGTAAAGTGGTCGATTCGCCTGTTGCTGAAGACATTCCCATAGATGAGAAGCGAGAACAGGTCAATAGCTTGAGCGTCGACACAATGTTGGATGACCATAGTCTGAGTCCATTGAGTGCGGGCGTTAATGAGCCCATGGAATGCAGCAGCATTAATTCGCAGATTTCACCAAAGGAAGTTAATAAGCTAATGGTCGCCAATGATGATGTAGTCATGGAAGATTCGGCCAACGATATCAATGTGAGTTTTACTAAACAACTGCCAGTTGAATTCCTCTGAAGATTTCATCTGTTTACAGAGCATGCATGTCGAGAGCCCATCATCATCGCCCGTATCCAATGCCGAAATGCACGACGAGGACGAACTTGTTTCCAAGTAAGCGCTATATACAGTTTGTCAAGAAATTCTTTACACTCCCTTAAAAATGTAATATTTTGACTTTAAATAAGAAAATAATAGCTTATTATATATGTATGTATATTTGGAAAGGTCAATTAATTTTCGTTCGAATGATGCAAAAATTTCCTTAACCCATTGAGTACCCATGGAATATTTTGAATTTTTGCAAAAGAAAAATTTCAAAAATATTTTTGCTGGTATTTTTTATAATATTTTGAAAACTGCAAAAAAGGCACTTTTTGCATGAAAATGAGGAAAAATGGGTTAAAATGGTCATTTTTAGAATTTTCGAAATATTATCAAAAATACTAGCAAAAATATTTTTGAAAATTGTTTTTTGTAGTGACAGAATTGTTTCAAGAATTTTTTTGCATCAAAATATTTTTTGTGAAAAATCGAGGAAAAAAGTTTTGAAAAGTGAATTTTACATAAGTTCGAAATTTTCGAAGGGTACTAAATGGGTTAAGGAAAGTTTTGTGTCATTCAATCGGAATTTAAACGACCTTTCCAAATATATATAATAAGCTATTTTTTTCTTATTTAAAGTCAAAATATTACATTTTTAAGGGAGTGTAAAGAATTTCTTGACAAACTGTATCTCAATCAAGCTATAGTATATTCATTTGTTTGATTTTCAGATCAACTGCTAGCCGAACCAAGATAAGTTCAGAAGACTTGAGCCTGCTCTGTGATCTATTCTATTTACCCTTTGAGCACGGAAGTCGTGGCCTCAAGCTGCTCAGCGAGTTTCAATGGCTGAAGGTCAATGCCAACGTAATGCTGCAGGTTGGCGCCAGTGGCACTGCCAGTGCTGGCAGTGGAGACGCTGCCAAGTCAATCAAGCCCGAGGTGAGCGAATGGTTGCAGCGCAGCGAGGGATTTGCCAAGCTGTGTGCGGGCGTTCAGGACTTGCTGTTCAAAGTGGCCGACTGTGAGAACAAGGAAATCAGCCATGATTTGTATTCGTATGTGTGGGACATCTCTGGTGCCCTGTCGCTGCTCAATGGGTTTGTCCAGTGGCTGGCATTGGGTCACTTTCCGCCAAATATGTCCTCGTACACCGAGGGCAGCTATACATGTAAGTACATTTTAATCCTTAATTTATTGGTCATTTTATAATTGTGTATTTATCGTCTGTAGGGTTCAGCAAAGGCTGGAAGGAGGCGTTCATGTCTGGAGATCAGGAGCCGTGGGTTTTTCGCGGTGGACTTTCTGCTGACTTGCAGCGTTTAATGCCTGTGGACGCTGGCAACGATTTGTTTGTCTACAAGCTGCCAGAGCAGCCCACGGCCAACTATTATCAACTAAGACCATATCGAAGCTCGGATGAAACCGCAATCAACAAGATCTGCACGCGCACGTATTTGCAGTGGCAGAGCAATGAGGATGACGATGAGATTCTACTGCCTGCCCACCTGGCTGACATTGTGGCTGACGCTGTCGTCGGCGCACACTTGACCCTTCAGCCGGAGTTTTGTGTTGTTGCGCACGACAATACCGGCAGCATTGTGGGCTATGCCTGCGGTGCCTTGGATGTGAACGCATTTCAGCGCAACGTGGACATTTGCTGGCTGCCCGAGCTGCGCGAGAAATATCCCAGAACTCTGTTGGAAACTGACGCCGCTGGCAGCTCCAAAGCACACAAGATGGTAGCGGAGTTCGTGGAAACGTTCCACAACAGTGCAGCCGTGTGTCCCTCGGAGGTGTTCGGCACCTTCCCAGCGCTGTTAAGCGCCGCCACGCTGCGGGAGGCGGAGCAGCGGGACAGTGGCGTCGTGAAGCGACTTTTGACCGTCCTGCTGGCCGCACTTCGCGCCAACGGATGCTTTGGTGTGCACGTCCGTGTGCCCGAGCAGGATACCGAGCAGATGAGTTTCTACACAAAGATTGGCTTCACTGAGGTCTATCGCAACGAGATCAGTAAGTGCATTTACTTGGGCCGACGCTTCTAGCGGGACTCAGGACTCCGGACTCGGACCACGCATTCTTGTGCTCAAGCCGCGTTGCAAGGCTCCTTAGGCAACATTAAGAGAGCTTCTCAGCAACTGCCACAAACTTTGTCATTGCCTCTGCTGCTGTCTGTCTTTTGATCTACATGGTTTCCTTATAATCTATTTACCATACTTAACGCAAATGTCTGTGTATGTGCATTAATTGTTAGGTGTCTCTCATTGGTAACTTTCCTTTGTATTATCGTGCATCTCCTTTTCTAATCTATGATTGACCAATCAGTCTCGCATACTCTGGAGTGCGTATGCCGACTGTCCATTATTTAGCATTTAACTTAAGGTACATTCATAGTTTCTCTTTGCATAACAAGCAATAAAACATGACTATCTATACATAATTTAATTATTTTTTAATGGATATCATCAACTATTATCTGCATGGCGGGTTTGTTTGCTTAGATCGTAGAACCAAACTGTATTTACTCCATCCTCGATGGTACGTTCCGGTTCCAGCTGCGGCAGTGGAAAGCGGCACGCAATTATCTTGGCATTGTGGGGACACTCTGCAATTAGTTTGTGTTCCAGATCCTGCATCATTTGCTCCACGCCAAATATAACCACATAATTGTAATCCTTGATATTAAACTTCCAGAGGTCACGGCGAAAGAATCGCGATTGCTTGCCAACGCCGTGACGCAGTGCAGCCAGCCGAGAGTAGTAGACCAACCATGGATTGAGCTCGACTCCATCCGTTTTCAGGGCTTTAACGTGCTGTGCCGCCGCTGGGAAAGAGAGATTACGTAAGTGGGGACGAGGCGGAGGACAGAAACGGAATTATAACTAGCTAACCAACAACGATACGTCCATCGCCAGAGCCAATGTCCAGAAGTTTGCCACTCGCATTTCTGGGCAGGAAAGTCAGCACGTTCTGAATTTGCTCTGTTGTTGCCGGCACATAAGGAAGGCAGAATTTTCGGAACGCGGGCGCAACAAACGAGGCGCAGACAATGGACAGTCCGATGCCGACGCCACCAGTTATTCCAATCAGAAGTTTCCCACCTGTTGACATGCCTGACTTTTTCACCGAACTTTGAGCGCTTTCATTTATAATCTCCATTACAAATATTTGTAAATATTTAATGGGTTAAAAAAAGACTTTTCCACGGCGCACAACAAAACACAGCTGACCGGTCAGCTGACTCAACTTGGCAGCTTGACTCAAAAAACACGGTGGCAACCATCACAGCCGTCACAAAGTTCAGCAAACAGACAAAAGATGACGCCATAATCGACAGACTGTGGCGGTCGGGCGATAATACAATAATATCGGTCAGTGTTGCATTATATTTTTTGTGTACAGCATTACGAGTACACACTTATATTAGAGATGTGGCAACACTTTTTTCAGTCGTAGCTTCCATTACAATTTTCCACGGGTTTTTTTTGTGTGTTTTTCGTCGAAAACTAAAATAAAAACGAATATTTATTAAATATTGCGGTGCAATAGTGTGGTTTAACGTTAGACGTGCTAAGTTGTATGTGCGCCGTGTGTGAATTCACGTATACGTAAAAATGGCGAACGTAAGGGACAGCGACACATCACTGTGGCTGCATAATAAACTGGGCACATCAAACGATTCGTGGATAAACGGTTCAATATGCTCGCAATTAAACAAAGAGGTTTTGCGCAACATCAAAGAGTGTTTTCCCGATTTGCAGACACAAGTCAAACTGAAATTATTGCTCAGTTTTCTGCATATTCCGCGCCGTCTGGTCGAAGAGGTAAAAAAATCGCGTTGGTGTAATATGAAATGAAATGAAAAAAAAAGTACACTAGCATGTACACGACATACACACACACACATGCTCAGTTCAAGCCATACATGCTGAAGAGCGTTCGTTGGTGAAGTGTATTCAGTTTGTGGTTGAAAAGTTTACCTTAAAATGCAAAAAAATCTGTAAATATCCGTGAAATGTGCAATGTCAAATGCAATTGAAGCACGCATATTTATATTATCTGTATCAAGGGATACATACAAGTGTTGCGTGTTGTTGTTTTGTGACCGTAGAAATCAGAAATATTTCCCGCCACTTCTGCGCGAACGACTTGTGTGCACATGTGTGCGTATGAGACAATTTCAGTGTTGGTGTTTTTCTCTGCAAGTGTGCGTGCGTGTGTGTATGTATTCGTTGTGGGCGTTAAGCGGGTGGTCAACACAAATCTGTTGAATACATGTGTACATGCCATCATTTGTAATCAAATCAACATTAATTTCGATATATTAAAATAAATGTTTCTGAACTGCTACCAAGTGGAATATTGCTTTAAAAAGAATGTACGATTCGTGCATAATGTGAATTGTGTTGACAAAATGTCGAGAAACACCTTCAAATAAAAACAAAACCTGTTTCAAGATAATTATATTGATACGAGTATGAGCTATTTCCATAGGAATTACTATCGAAGCATTTATTTGTTTATGCGTATGCATGTTGGCTGCTTTTCAGCTATGTTGTTTGTCCATGTTGAACATACAAAAGTGAAGGCATTTAATGGATTTTATGGATTTTATTTTCAAAGTGCATATCGTGTTCGGAATATTAATTCACATATTTGTTGCATTCGCAGTGGAAAAGTGAGCTGGAGGAGGTTATCGAAGTGGCGGGCCTCGATTCGGAATTGTGGGTCTCCATGCTGGCGGAGACGATGAAAACCTTTCCGGCGACCAGCTCATTGAATACAGAAATCTCCGATTATGAGGACACGCGACCCATATTCACCGACATGGTCAACGATTTGCGTAAACTGGTCAACAAACACTCGGATCTGGGCATGCTGCCACTGGAGTGCCAGTATCTAAACAAAAATGCGCTAATCTCTGTGGTAAGTAAATAAATAGAGAGAGAGGAGCAACTCTTAATCCCAAATCTACCAAATTCAACAGGTTGGACAACAGCCGCCAGCTGTGAAGCATTTCACGCTCAAACGGAAGCCCAAGAGCGCCCAGTTGCGCACGGAGCTGCTGCACAAATCCGCCGATGCGCAGTCCTCGCTGAAGAAGTCGTCGGCGCCAACTATACCACTGCGGTCGCGGGGCATGCCCCGCAAGATGACGGACACGACGCCGCTGAAGGGCATTCCCTCGCGCATGCCCACCACGGGCTTCCGTTCGCCCAGTGTGCCCGGCAGTGCGCAGCGGCCAAATCTCAGTCGTACTCCGGCCGGCCGCAAGGACGGCGGCATCAAGATACTCGAATTCACGGAGCAGCCGTTGGGCTATGCGGCCGCCAAGAAACGCAAGCGCGAGCAGCAGCTGGAGGAGCAGCAGAAGAAGCAGGAGCAGAAGCAACAGGCGGCCGCCGCGGCTGCCGCAGCTGCAGCTGCCTCCAATAACAACAACACGGACAGCCCGCCCGCGGATGCAGCGGCCAATACCAGTGGCGGGGAGACACCAACCACGCCCACTTCGGCCAACAATAGTTTCGAAATCAAGTTGGAGCCGCAGTTGAACCAGAGCAGCGGCAGCTTGGAGGAGCAGCCCGACGAGGATTTCAAGACGCCAGAGTTGGCTGCCAAGGCATTGAAGCCGGAGACGCCAGAGACACCGGAATATGCGGCTGCCACGCTGCAGTTTGCCCAGACGACCACAGCTGCCACGGCTGCCACCACGCCCACGAGGGTGGCCGTCAAGGCCGAACCGAAGGCGAAGACACCCAAGGCGGCCAAGGTGAACAACAATAATAATAACAACAACAACAACAACAGCTACCACAATACGCCCAAGCGTATCAAGCAGGAGATTGAGATCAAGAGCGAGGAGATTATTGTGCCAGCCAACATAAAAGTGGAAAAGATTGATCCTCCTGCATTGGCCACGCCCACTCGTGCAACGGTCACGGCCACGCCCACACCGACAGGGCAGCAACGCATCGTTATTCAACAGCAGCCGGCACAGCGTGCTCCACATTTGCTGATCCGCAGCACTGCGCAGCCGAAGCGGCCATACACCAACAACAACAACACAGTCACAGTTGCTGCTGGCACAACAACAACGGCAGCAGCATCAGCAACAGCGACAGCGACAACAACCGTTGGCAATACCACCATCAAAATGGAAAAGCTGGACATCAAGCCCATGCTGCGAGCAGCGGTGGCGGCATCGACCAGCAGCACTAGCACCACAACCACCACAATATTGACGCACCAACAGTTGAGGCAGGCCGCCAGTCCGTTGGCCAATCTGCCCAACAATATCTCGGTGAAGATAACATCGGCCAAGGCCAAGGCCGCAGCAGCAGCGGCGACGGCGACAGGCAGCGGTGCCAGCGGCAGTGGCAGCAGCAGCAGCGGAACTCAGGCAACGCCGCAGCAACAACAACAACAACAGCAGCAGCAACCCATACTAATCAATAGCTCCACGCCCGTCATATTGGCGTCCTCGCCAAGCGCACAGCGTGCGGTAAGTAAACAAATCCAAGTTATTGATCAGGGATTAAAACCGAAACACATATCGGTTTCAGTTACGGTTTCGGTTATGTTCGGATTTAGGTTTTTGGTTATCGGTTACGCAAAATCTTTGAATATGGTTTCGTAACGGTGAACCGGTTTTTGTATGTTTCGGTTTTGAAATATTCTTCAAATAAATATACATAATTATATTTATAATATATCTAATAATAATTAAATAGGCAAAATTAGAAAAGAAAATCAAAAATAAAATGTAAAACTAATAACAAAATACAGTCGAACTTCCCTAACTCGAACTTCCCTAACTCGAAGTCTCCCTAACTCGAACTTTTTTTTGTGGATAATGGTGATTCGAGTTAGGGAAGTTCGACTGTATCAGAGATCGCAAGCAATTTTATGTGTCGGAAACAGCTCAAAATTTTTCGTTGAAAATTATTTTTAACTTGTTTTTTAAATTTTTATAAACATTTAAAATAAAACATGCTTTTAAAATTGTATTTAAAAGTTACACCATAACTCTTATATGCAATTTTTAAATAACAATCAGAAATACAACTTTTTTTCATTTTTTATAATACAAATATTATTTATTAAAAACCGAAATTAACCCTTATAAATGAAACGGTTACTAAACGTTTATTTCGGTTTACAGAGTTTCGGTTTTACGGTTTAGGTTAAATGAAAATATTTTTTTTCGGTTACGGTTTCAGTTACGGTTTTAAATTCCAATCGGTTTTTACCGGTTAAAGGTTACGGTTTCGTTTAGGGTTTAATCCCTGTTATTGATATACGACTCGTTACTAATGGCCAATTGCTTGCAGAAACCAATTGTGGCATCCACGAGTGGAACAACCACAACCACCATACCGTCGCAGGCTATTAAGACGATGCCGCTGAGTCAGCTGAAGACGGCGGCCAACAGTGGACCGGTCATTATTTCGCAGACCATCATTCAGCCGGCAAAGCGAGCCCAGCAACAGCAGCAGCAACAACAGCAACAGCAACAACAACAGGCAGCAACATCAAGTGCTGTAGCAGCAGCACAGCAACAACAGCAACAGTTGCAGCAGCAGCAGCAGCAGCAACAATTGATTACAGCCTCATCACAGCCACAGACAACAACAACGCAGTACATTCTGGCTGCGCCGCAGCCGCAACAACAGCAACAGCAGCAGCAGCCACAACAACTACCCACGTTGACCTCATTCACACAGACGCGTGCAACGCCACAGACAACGACGCTCTACCAGACCGCAGCTGGCGGCAGCGGCAGTGGCCAGACACCGACCAAAATACTGCTGAAGACGACGGGTGCATCCGGTGTGGTGATGACACCGCTGCGACAACATCAGCCGGGCCTACCGGTGGTCTCCAACAACAACCCGCCCCCGCTGGTGGCCACCACAGCAGCTGTGGTGCAGCCCGGCCAGCAAACGCTCAACATCCAGAACGTGCAGCTGCCCAATCGGCCAGTCACCATCCAGCCAGCCTCACAGGCTGCCCAGCAGCAGCACATGCAGGCGCAGCTGCAGCAACAGCAGCCACAGCATCCACAGCACACCATTGTGGCCAACACCACGGCCACTCAACAGCCAAAGCTCTCGCAGGTATTGATGCAGCCTGGCGGCACTATTGCTGGCAGCACACTGAATGTATCGCCGACGGCCGGTAAAAACAAGACGATCATACTCACCCAGAAGGGCGTCATCCTGCGCAACATTGGCGGCGATATGTACCAGCAGATACCCATCAGTAATGTGGGCAGTCTGCCAGGACTCGGCACCACGCTCGTGACCACAACGGCGGCTGGACCGCCCAGCCTGGTCAAGACCACGGCATCGACGAGCGCCCAGCCACAAACCATACAAATTCAGCAGCAGCAAAATTCGCAGTCCGGCAAGCAGATGATACCCACGCTGATACCAACCAATCAACACGGCCAGCACGTTATCGTGCAGCAGCAGACGCCAACGAGTGTCATTGGCAACGTAAGTGCAACGGCAGCGTGAGGGGAAATCTGGAAAGATTCGTCGTCAGTTTATGGAATGCGAAAAGAAATCCTAAAATATAATTTAATCTCATTTTCTTTTGAGTTATTATACTCGTTATTTGCAGAAGAATACAGGTATTCATGGCAATGAATGCAACAGGAAGAAGGCAGCGATAGAAGTTAGTCAATAGAAAGTATATGTATTCTATCTGTCAACCAGATCTCGGAAATTTAAGAGCTAAACGGAATGAGATCCACAGATTATTTCTCTTTTAACAATTCGTAGATACAATTAGTGCTACGGCAGCGTGAGGGCAAGACTAGAAAGATTCGTCGTCAATTTATAGAATGCGAAAAGAAACTCTAAAATATAATTTAATCTCGTTTTTTTTAAAGCTATTATTCTCGTTATCTGCAGAAGAATACAGTTAGAAGATAGAAGTAAGTCAATAGAAAGTATATGTATTCTATCTGTCAATCAGATCTCGGATTTTTGAAGAGCTAAACGAAATAAGACAGATAGACTTTTATGAACATTAGTGTTTTGAAAATATGTCTTTAAAATGTTCCACATCCACAGATTATCTCTCTTTTAATAATTCGTAGATACAATTTTTGTGTTTTTAAATTGAGTAACGAGTATTTGATAGTCGGATACTCCACTAAAGTGTTAATTTTTAGTTTTATTTGAACATAATCCATATTAACGACAATTGCCATTTCAGTCGGGACAGCAAACTATTATACGGCCAGTCATGACGAATGTGAGTGGAGGATTGACCACGCTGCCGCAGGGCCTGACGCTGATACAACGGCCCGGCCAACAGCCGCAGCTGGTGCAGGTGCAGGCGGCGCCAAGCAGCACACAGCGTACGATTATTACGCAGTCGGCTGCATCGGCGCCGCAACAGCAGCCGCGCCAGCAGCAGCAGCAACAGATTTTGGTACAGCATAAGCCGGCCCTGCAGCAGCGTTTGGTCACCTCGACGAGCACCGGTGGCGCCCAGCTGCAACAACAAGGCAACAATGCGGCCATTCCGCGCACAGTTCAAGTGCAGGTCACGCAGCAGCAACAGACGCAACAGCAGACAAATGCGCCGACGGCACAGCAGCAGCAACAACAAACACAGCAAGCGCCACAGAGGCGAGGACTTTCGCTTTCGGTAAGGATGCATTCTTAATTGGCTATTGTTTAAGCTATTTAAAGCAGCGGTGGGCTCGAAACCTAAATTTGGGAGCACTGCAACATCAACAACAACAACCCTTTTAGAGTCTACCTAAGTTGGGAGCAGCCGCTGCTCCCGGAGCCACTGCGTGCCCACCGCTGATTTCAAGGGTAATATTATAATAATAGTACTAATGGCATTATCTCTCGCCCAGAACGAGCACGTGCACAAAGCGCATGAGATGTTCCGTAAAGCAAATCGTGTGTCTCGACCCGACAAGGCGCTCATCTTGGGCTTCATGGCGGGTCTGCGTGAGAATCCGCGACCCAATACAGAAAATGTGCTGGTCATTAAATTGGGCGAAACAGAGGTAAGTTGTTTCTTTTATTGCCAACTAGTTGAAATAATTTTTAATGATTTTATGTGTTTTGTTTAGGAAAAAGTGCAACAAGAGGATGGCAACACGGCGCTGTGTCAGGTTGAATCGCACATCCGTTTGGATTACAACACCGGCGAATGGAAGACATTCCAGAACTACAGGCTAATGGATCAGAGCGCGACCTCATAGTCCACAAGGGTCATACGCATAGTGCGCAAGTAGGCAACTTAGTCTCGCTTGTGTCACATGCGTATCTTCCCTCCATGTGCTATGCTTCTATCTGGGCTGATTCTGGGCTTTATTCGTTATGCGTTGTGCGTGGAATACAAACAGCAAACAGCTTCGTTAATTAGGCAACTAATAACCATTTATCCAGATGCAAATGTTGGAAATAATAATGAAATATAACACAATTAACGTAAATTAGTAGTTGTACAGTTTTTAGTATATA
>JBAMBJ010002143.1:0-60327 GCA_037043495.1 Drosophila recens
CTTATGTGTCTTGTGTTGTTAAACTGATTTATGTTGAAAGGTTTAACCCAGTGTTCGTGAATTGTGGAGTATGTAACTAGTTCCCTGCCAATCTGTGCCAAAAAGTAAAAATGTCTCGTTTTGAATGAAAATATACAGTTTAAGAGAATAATAATTATCTTTGCGCAAATTTGCGCGTTTTCCGGAATACTGAATGTATTGCAGCTACTCTTGTCTTCAGCAATTTTCCGTTAGCTCGAAGCATGGATGCTACGAAGAGGGCAGAAGAGGCAATATCTGAGTGGATTTTCGGTCAAGTCGGATTGGATGATGATGACCAAAACACGGGAGCCAAAATTAATCAAAAAGCCAAAAGATTTTCACAATTACGTAGGGAAAATATTTGCCAAAATGTGGGGCCGAAATGTTTTCTATTTGAAAATTAAGCATTTACAGTGGCTTTTATTCAAATCTTTAATTAAACTGGGCGTTGAAAGACATGCTACACATTTGCAAAGTGAAATGGCATGTCCCCATCTAGGGTATTAATACTTATTAGATGTTTTTCATACTCATTAGATGTTGCAGATTTATAATAATGGAAATTTTAAAATTTTTTTGGAAAATTTTATTGTTTTTTTTGTTCATATATTATAGTGAAATAAATTTAAGTATTATTTTGTGATCAATTTTGAGAAGCAGTTCATTAAAAATGAAATCTGATATCTGAAAATCAAAAAATTTCTGCTTCACAACTCTTTCTTATAGGGGCGGCTTGAGTGGGCGTGGCCCGATCTGTTTCAAATTTTAAACAGTTACTACACACACTATAACTAAGAACTGTACGAAGTTTCAGCTCTCTAACTTAAGGATTAGACTTTATGCCAAAAATCGGGCTTTCCGTCCAGTGTGATTGCTCAAAAAAAAACCAAAGAGGGCGATTTATGATGAATTAAGGTAAAAGAATTTTTTGGAATTAAATGAAAATAAACAATCTTCATCATAAAAATAAATAAATATAAAATAAGTGGAAAAAGTTAGATGATTGTGATCCTGGTTACACTTACCACGAATCCTGCTTCTCCAGCGTGTAGCTTTTCTCCGTCTTCAGCGGTTTTATCGCTGGCGCCGTTGGCGACACTTTTGGCGGCGTCGGCGACAACTGTTGGATGGGCGCCAGGGCGGAGGGCAACACTGTTGTGGTGGCACCGGCCAGGGGCGACACCAGCGGCAGTTGACTCGCCTGGGGCGGTGTTGTTAGCAGCGGTGCAATTGGCGATGTAATTGGCGCTATTGGCGCCGGCAGCGGCGTCATTAGCGTGGAGGCAGCACTGCCAGACGGCGGCGGGGAGTTGAGGGGTCCAATGGGATCCACTGGTCCACCAAACGGGCCATACTTGAACATATTGGGCCCATTCAGATTGTAGTTCTCGCGCACCGGAGCAAGCGGCGTGGCCGCAATTGTCGTCAACGGCGTCACGCGATACGTGTTCGTCATCTCGCTGATCATCTTGCTAATGTCCTGCTGTTGGTTCGAAAAGGATGGCAAGAAAGGGTGACAACAATTATTATTAAGTAAGTATAATGCGAATTGGATTAAACAAAATTTACTTCAACTTCCATATCTATCCTTAGATTGACAATAATATCTAATGCAATGCTATCATAATAATCTTCACAGAATATTTGACAAAATTTAATTGTTTAACCCTACTTTAACTCTGGGCTGGACAGCAAGTAGCTCAATTTGCTTAGAATACTTAAATCGTTATATTTTGCAAATTGGCGTTACAAAGTCGCCTTCTGCAACGTCCACAACTTCTAATAATGACATGCAAAATAAATGAATCAAAAATCTCTTCGCTAATAATTTTTATGATTTTTTGTATGAATAGATCTCAGAAAAATTTTGTATGAAAAAAAATGAAAAAATTGGATAAAAATTGTAATTTTTAGCAATTTTCAAAAAATTAAAAGAGACTAGCGAAGAGATATTTTTTGTAGTTACTGTAAAAATTATTTAAAGAAACTTTTTGCATCAAAACATTTTTTGTTTGAATACGCTCAAAAAAAGTCAAAAAAATAGACTTTTATAAAAATTCAAAAATTTTCAATGGGCACTTAATGGCTTAAGGAAAGTTTTGTATCATTCAAACGGAATTTAAATGACCTTTCCATTGATGTCAAAGTTAACATAAAGTAAGCTCAAATTATGTGTAGAATTAAACTTTAAGTTTTGTCTAAATACTTTATCCGAAGACTTTACAGCTATTTTGTAACTTATGCGACTTAGAATTCACAACTGGTTCTAGCAACTCAAAGATGGCATTAGCCTTGAATCGCTGGTCAAGTCAGCCCAACGGTACTTATGATAGAGTTTGGTATCTCCTGAAACAGCTGCTCCTTACTTTCTGCAAGTCTTGTGTGTGTTGATGTTTGTTGACATAGTGTCATATGCACATAACTAAACCTAAAGTTCGCTAAAACTCACTTGCTAGTAAATCAAAAAGTTTAACAAACAAAATCTCATTCTTCGATTTTTAATTTTCTTAGATTCGTATTCAAATATGCAAAAAAAACTTACATGTTATGCATAAAATAGTATACCCTTATCTATGATACAATCTGCCTACATCTATTTTCTAATTTGTTTTCCTTGTCAATGCTTCAAAAATGCAAGTGCAAATGGATTTTTATTGTTCTTTTCGCATATATTTTTTTTAATTTGTTAAAGTTGAACTTGTCACGCTTTTTTTTGCATTAAATTTGATTAAAGGACTCGACCATAAAATACCTATTGCAGACAATTTTAATATTTCTGTACTTGAAAATATGATTATACATATACAGACTGTGTTATGTGAGAATAACAAGCGAATATACCCTGCCTTATTTTATTTTAAACTACAGTATATCAGTTCTTTTTCAAACAACAATTTGTAGCGCGCTTTCATTCAGTTTATCAAAGTGTTTTAACCATGTCGCACAAGTTGAGCAGGAATTGGAAATGGCCAAGATTGGTATTAAATTTTATTGCTTTGTATTTGAACAATTGTTGCATTCATGGATTTCGTTACATTGTGCACGGTATGTTGCACTTGCTCGAAAGGTAATCGATAATTAGTTTACATAAATATGACTGAGCTTGGATGATTTAAGAATTTAATCTGTAGTATTATATTTTAAAATACTTTATTAATAATATAATTCACGTTAAATGATTATTTCAATATATTTTCTTTCGCTATAACCAATTACAGATTATTTTGGCTGATACTTTTGATAGTATCCATATATTTCTGCATAGTTTCGTGTTTATCATCTGTGAATCGATTCAATAATAAGAGCACACACATTGGAATTGAGCGCAATTCTTATAAATGGAATGTTTCCCTGCCCAGCGTAACAATGTGAATTTAAAATAAATATATAAATAATAAAACTTAATAATTTAACTATAATTATTTTAGATGTCCAATGCAACGTCTTAACGACTCTCGATTTGCTGCCTATTGCATGTAATGTATTTTGTTTATTTAATTAACTTATTTATTAAATTTCTCTTTTTATAATTGTGTTGTAAATTTCAGTGCCAACAACATCTTTGGCCAGGATCGCGCAAAATTTCGGGACTTTCTTGAAAATCTAGCAAATTCAACGTACACAAATTTTGAAAATATACCAGAATACGAAAGTGTCGATAATACATTGAGTAACTTACATATTGAGCCCGAAAACTATATGGAATTGATCTACAATCTCTCGTGGGATGCGACTCACAATGCGGACGCAGGACGAGTCCGCTGCACGGATGGCAGTTATGAGATTCGTGTAACTCAGGTCCTGACCGAGTTTGGATTGTGCTATGTGTGCAACACTTTCCTGGGATTGGAGTATAGTGCAAGTTTTATGCTATTTGGCGAATATCCAAAACTGAACGAGGTGTTAAACGAAAGTTTAATGCAACCCATTAAACATGGCGCTTTCTTTGAGAAGGATACGGGCTTCACTTTGATTGGATTCCAAAGTAAAGCTATAGATGTGAGTAAGACTATCTTTTATTTTATTTTTTAGAACATTTGATCACTGCTTTTTATCAGGGACTGCAAATAAGAGTTATGAATGCTAATTTCAATTAAAAAAATCAATGTGAAGGAAATATGCTATAGTAAAATGGTATACAACAAAATTCCTTTATCAGTCGGAGCTATCGATATCAGAAAAAAACTTCTATTTTTAATTTATAAGATATAAATGAAATGTTAATTCTTATTTTTAATTTTTACTTAAAAAGTCAAAAATAATCATTAAAATTGATTTTTCTAAAAAAAATTGAGAAATAAGTTTTTTTTGATTTTTTTTTTTTAAGTTACAAATAAGAGTTATTTTTGATTTTTGTTTTAAAATTACAAATAAAAGGTATTCCGTATTTTTTATTTTAAAAATCAAAAAATTAAAGTTAAGTTGAATATCTTTTGAACCAAGTGGTGTATTACAAAAACTTTAAATTATTCTTGATCTAGGACTCGAGACCTTTCATCAAAATTCAAAAAAAAATTATATATTTTATTTTTATTGAAAAAATAAAAAATAAGTGGTATTTCACATCTTTTTTTATTAAAATTTGAATTTTAATGATTAGTTTCGACATTTTAAATAAAAATTATAAATAATTGTTATTTCGTAACTTTAAAATACAAATTTGATAATAACTATTAATTTGCAATTTTTATTTTAAAACTTATAACAGTTACGTTCCCTGCTTTTTATTACAGACTTATTTACACTCTCCTCACGATGTTATGAGATTGGACAGCAATTTTGGTTACACGGAAGAAGGCTCTGCATACGAACTGGAGATTGAACATATTACAGCGGAGAAACATTTGGAAAAGTAACTAAATCAGCAAGTTGTTAAGATAATTTAATAATTTAATATTTTTTTATAATTCAAATTAAATTAATATCTTCTATTTTCTATAACCTAGAGCAACTTCAGTCTCGCAAAGGAAATGTCGTTTCTTTCATGAATCAAATCTGGTGCATTATCCATTTTATACAAAGAATTCATGTTCTCAAGAGTGTCGGCTCAATCTGGCTTATAGAGTTTGCAAATGTATACCACACTTTTATCCTAATCGCAGAGGTAAGCCTATCAATTTTAATATCGATAAATTCTATCACAAAATCAATTTTTCAGTTTCAAAACCAAAACGTGTTTGTTCCTACAAAATATTAAAATCTTGTTTCCCAAGGCATGCTGGTAAATTCTTTGTTGTTTAGAACAGCGGTGGGCACGAAATCTGAATTCAGGAGCGCTACTAAAACATCAACAACAACGATCCTACTAGAGTCTACCTAAGTTGGAAGCAGCCGCTGCTCCCGGAGCCACTGCGTGCCCACCGCTGGTTTAGAAGATCAAGAAATCTTAATTTAATATCAATTATATTTTCCAGGTTATTTTCTGAAATTTTACGAAGCTAACGGAAATCATGATAAAGTTCCAGCAGAATGTTTATGTGAACAGAATTGTCAGGACTCTGTGATCAAACTAACAAAAGCTAGCGTACGTTATTATTTTATAATTTAATTTTAATTATAGCTCAATTCATCAAATATTTTAAGGTCATGAGAGGCTCTCAGATGTTGCTTAGAAGTCTGGGAAGTTCAGTTCTCGTTAAATTTTGGCCCAAAAATCAATTCAAACGGCAAGTCATATTTTCCTTTACGGATTTGCTGGGTAAGTTTTCACCTCAATTAAATAATGCAACTTTTAGTTTCACTTTTTATTAATGATCCAACATTGAAAACAGTTTCCCTGGGCGGTACTGCCGGTCTGTATCTTGGCTTCAGTGTTCTCGGCCTGGTTGAGCTCATCTATTTCTTTACAATGCGTCTATTTTGGAACATTTTTGGATACGAAATTTAATCAATTTTTACAATCAATTAAAAATTTTACTGTCTGCATTTCTTGTCTTGAATTTCATCACGTTTGTTAATATAAAACACAAAGATTGAAGCACGAATTTTAAGAAAAGAAAAAAACCTTGCAGTTTATTCCTACCGAATATCTAAATACATACTACTTATGTACAATATTTCTATATGTCCTGATGTATAAAAAAGCTACGGCGAGCGTACTCGACTATGGTAGACACTGTACATATTGTCGAAATAGGCAGACACATAAAAATAGTAGAACGATTTTTAGAAAAGATTCGATTATTCCTAATTAAAATAATATATTTTAATTTGTCCTTTATTTTGTCTGACTGAAATTAAAAAAGACTATAAAAAGGCTACGGCGAGCGTACTCGACTGTGACAGACCCTGTACTTGCACTTCTTATGGAAAAAGGCAAACATATAAAAATTGAAAAACGATTTATATACGATTTGTATACAATATTTCAATTTGTCCTTTATTTTGTTTAAGTGAGATTTATGTAGACTTTATTTAAGGCTACGGCGAGCGTACTCGACTACGGAGACTCTGTACTTATTGGGGAAAACGAAATACACAATAAAATTGGAAAACGATTAACGAGAAAAGATTAGATTATTCCTACAGAAAATTTGTGCCTTCTTTTGTTTAGCTAAAATTAAAAAAGACTTATGAAAAGACTACGGCGAGCGTACTCGACTATGGTAGACCCTGTACTTGTACTTAGAAAATCTATGAATACAATATTTCAATTTGTCCTTTATTTTGTATTACTGAGATTGATATAGACCATATAAAAAAGAAACAGCGAGCGTACTCGACTGTGATAGACCCTGTTGTAACTATGGAAAATGATTAGATTATTCCTACAGAAAATACAATATTTCCATTTGTCCTTTAATTTGTCTAACTGAAATTAAAAAAGACTATATAAAAAGGCAACAGCGAGAGTACTCGACTGTGGTAGACCCTGTACTAATCATTGAAAATGGCAAACACATATAAATTGCTATAAATATAACTTTAAAATTATGTATTATGTGCACCTCTTTAGAAACTTAAAATTTCATTTTTAGGATTTTTTTATATCTAATTGTAATTCTAGCAAAAATATTCCTTATCTCATAAAGCAGAAGTTTAGATCTTAAATGTGGACTTACCTCTGGCGGCGGTGGCTGCAGTCCGAAGTTGATGCTGGGCCGCTTGCCGCTCGCCGCGGGCGGCACAAAGCGTCCGCCATTGGACAACGCCGGCGCCGGAGGTCCCAGGTAGGATTTCTCACGACCGTTGGGCATCTGGGTGGAAATGGGCGGACCGAGGGGCGATGATGATGTTGTCGACGCGGACGCAGACGTCGTTGACGCTGTGGCATTGTTTGTGGCGCTGGACGAGTTGTTGTTGCTGCTGCTGGAAGATGATGAGGATCTGGGCGGACCCCGGGGCGGGGCCATGCCACTACTCGAGGGTATATCGTTCTTCATCGGTTGCCCAGGATAACCGCCACGTCCGTTATAGGGCGGTTTATTGTCCGCTTGCTTCAGATAGGTGGGCGCCCTCTGTTGTTGTTGATAGTGTTGCTGTTGCTGCTGTTGTTGCTGCTGTTGTTGCTGTGACGACGTTGGCAACAGGCCAGGCACCAAGGCGGATGAGGCGGCTGCTGATGAGGCGGAGACGGAGGCGGAGGAGGCGGAGATGTTGGTGGTGGAACTATTGATGCCGACGACACCAGCGAAACCCTTTGACGGCGCTTGGAGTCGGGCATTTGAGGCACTAGGCGCTTGACGATAGATGCCCACCGTGGAATTGTTCATGTGATCCCGGGCATGGGTGAACTCACCAAGGGCCGCCGTGATTTCCGGATCCGCCTCGCCGGGCGTCAGACGACGCGGCTCCCCAAATAGACTAGTCTCCCGATCGTCACACTGTATGCCCTGCTGTCGTTCATATTTCTCCCTTTCCCGCCTTTTCCGCCGCTCGGGATCCTCCATGCTGCAAGAGGTTTAACACAATTATGAACGGGACCATTTATTAACAGAGCTCTGTGGGCTGCAATTTTAAATATAACAGACAAACAAACAAACAAACATGACAGGCAACAACATGAACAACAACAAGAACAACAACAAACATGACGTGACGTAGACGCGAAACGTGCTGTGTATGCAACATTTTCATTTTCTCTAAACAACAGAGCCAAGACACTTGACAGCAGGTTAACATGCGCTGCGCGGTTGGTGCTATGTAAACAGTTTGACATGCATTGTGCTGCGTTTATTCTGCATAAGATTCACAGTAGTTAATATTAACATAATTTAATAAAAAAAAGCAATTGCAAATACAACGATTGTTAATTTTAGTATAAGTTAATTGCCATTAGAATGTTAATAAACAAAGCCAAACATTTAAAAGTCGCCTCAAAACCTATGCAGTGCAAAACTTTAACAGCACTGTAAAGAGTTCAAGAGTTTGACAAGGCCTAAGCTTGATGAGCATGTAAACAATACGTCGGCATGTGGATTGTATGGCAACAGAGAGAGAGAGAGAGAGGATTAAAAGGTAAGGCGTGTGGAATGTGTTTAGTGTAAATGGGACAGATGTGTTTAATATATAAATATTTGCATAAGGACTTTAGCTTTTTGCATGTGTTTTCGTTATTAAAATCAACAAATTTTTGGCAACACATACACATAAACGCACATAAGGAGAGAAACAAACAGAGAGCGAAAGAGTGTGTGCGGTGCGGGAAGTGGGAGCGGGATCGAGACGAAAGGTATTTGAAAACGCAGCGCAACGCAACGATTTGTCTCTTAAACTTAACTTACTTATAGTTCAGGTTGTACAAATTGTTATTGTACTGCAGTAGTTGTTGTTGTTGCTGTTGCAGCTGCTGATGATGTTGTTGCTGCGGATGTTGTTGCTGCTGCTGGTGTTGTTGTTGTTGCTGTTGCTGCTGCTGCTGGGCCATAACGTGCGCTTAATACAAATATTTGTTTAATTAGTTTCGCTGGCACCACGAGCAACAGACACTCAAACAAGCAAAAAAAAGAAAACCAACACACACACACAGAGACACCAACAAGAAATTAAAACCTGTGTGTGGGGGGAATAGTTAACAGAAAGTGTTTGTAAAAGTTCTCTCTTTGCGCTCTTCTTCTCCTTGCGCTCTTCGCTCTCTTTGCTATGGCGTCTGCTCAGAGTGCTTATGTTATCGTTGTTGTTTTGCTTCTGCGTTGACAGCAGCGGCGCTTTGCTGTTGTTGTTGTTGTTGCTGCTCTTTTTGTTTTCTTGGATCTCTAGTTGGATTATGTTTGCTTCTGTTGTTGCTGCGTTTGTGTGTGACCGCAACATTTTCGCTGACATTTGTTGTGCGCTTCTGCCGCTGCCGCTGCCTCTGCTCTGGTCGCTGCTTCTGTTTCTTTTTCAGACACTGCCGGCCATTGAAACAGTTGAGAAAGGACTAAAAGAGCGCTTGGGTTTTATTAGCTCAGTTCGTTGTTCATTTTGTTGTTGTTGCTTGTTTGCATTTTATGTAGTTGGAAAATTATGAAACGAACAGACTTTTTAAATTTAAATGCTTAATTTGCTTGTTGTTGTTACTGTGGTTTGTTGCTCTTTTTTTGATTACTTTTCAAGTCTTTTTTATTGCTTTGTGTGTTGTGTATTGTGTATGTGTGCATGTGTGTGTGTATTTCAGTGTGTAAGTGTTTTGATAAATTTAAAGTTGCAGTACCTGAAAAGAGCAGAGCAAAAGATAAAGAAAATACAAATTAGTTGCGTTCAATAAGTAGTTACTTAAAATAATTAAAAATAATATTACAATATTACAATGTAACTGATAAAATAGAAACTTTTATTCCCTGTGCACAATCACGTACGCATACATACATACAATGTAGAAGAGAAGAGAATATCATCCACGCTCAGTTATGTTACTCCTCATCATGCTCCTCATTAAAGAAGTAGAAGGAGCGAGAGCAGCGACATCCGCGTCTCTGACTCACACACACACACACATAGTCATACATGCACATGTGCATGTTCAGGGATTATGAGCTTTGCTTTGGCGTCGCTGTAACGCTGTCCACGTATCTCTTTTATTTCAACGACTTTCCACTTTAGCAAAAACAATAACTACAACAACAGCAACAACAGCAGTAAGAGTAAGCACTGTTAGTGTCAGAGCAACAGAGAACTAACAACAAAATGGCGACTGCTTGGCTTGAATTTCAATGCTGAGATTCACTTAACCTGCCGAAAGCAGCCAAAGTGCGAAAGAGTTGGCAAATGCTAAGTAATGTAACTTGAAATCTAATATGTATTACTAAAGAAAATGCGACAAAAACAAGGCTAAAAATAAACTTTTAATAAAATCAAATAAATCCAAAAATCAACAGTTGAAAAGTCAAAATACAAATGCACAAAACTAACAGAAGAAAAGACAAATTATTGTAGCTTTAGATTAAATGGCCGCACATTAAAGCTTCGCATAGGAGCGAGTGAGAGGCAGATAGCAAGCATATAAATTAGGCAATAGCCCAAAGAGGCACAAGTTAAAAACTTTGTCAAGCTTGTTTTTGTTGGTCTCTCTCTCTCTCTGTTGCTGACTTTTCGTCTTTATTCATTCCGAGTGTTGTTGTAGCTGTGTGCATAAACTATTTGTAAGCAGTGTAAATGAATGGCTAGCAGTAAGAAACTGGCAGAGAAATAAAATAATTAAATGCTGACTGTCTGACTCGGTTTTTGGCTCTTCAGTTGAGATGCTAAGCAAAATTTATAAGACAAATAAATTTTAACAGCAGCAGCAGCAACAGCATAAAAACATCCCAACAGCAGCAGCAGATTTGTGGTTGTATCACGCTCCCGCTCACTCACTCTCTCCATCTCGCTCTCTCTCTCTTTCTTGCTCACTTTGTGTCTCTTTCTGTTGAAAAAGGGTCAACGTTGTGCGTCTGCTGTCGTTTGTGATATCCTGTGACCAGAAAATTAATTTAACCGACACGTTTTTCATTCCAAAAAATAAAAAGCACATTTTTTGTCATAAATAAAATTGTGTTGCATACGTCAAGGCGTTGCCAGCGCAGTAGAAGAGATTTGGGGTTGGCGGGGGTTAAGGGTAGGTACAGCTATTATAGTTGGATCAGTTCTAAATAGAGAATGTGTGAAGGGTTATAGTGAAGAATAATTCTGCGGAAGATATTGCTCTAATTAAAGTGTTCAGTTCAATTAAAATTCAGTTAAGTTGTGTAGATCTTAAAAGATGTAATATTCTGTAGTGATTCCAATTTTTGATGAATATATGATTATTACAGAGTTGTTCCTAATTAACTGATTTTTTAATGAATTTATAATTTAATTGGCATTGAGAAAAGCAGTGATAATAAAAATTTAATTTCACTAGCATTGAAAAAAGAAGTGCTAATGAAATTGACTTTTCACTAGCATTAAAAAAACCTAGTGCTAATGAACATTTTTTTAGTTATCATTGAAAATTAATAGTAACGAAAATTTGTCGGTGGCATTCAGTAAAGCTAGTGAAAAACTATTTTAATTACAATTAGTAATTATTATCTTGGAAAAATTAAAAAAAAATTGAAAAAATTCAGGAAAATAGTAAAATTTCATTAGCGCTATTTTTTTCAATGCTAATTAAAAAGTAATGATAATGCTTATAGGCACAACTCTGGAATATTATTTCTTTTGATTAGTTTTTGGTTGATTCTTAACTTCTTTTTGTATACTAACTATTGATGAGAAAAAGGATTATAGAGTATGAAACCAATTTTTACGATATTAAAGGAGATTATCCAACATCTGATCATTCATATTTTTTTAACACTGAATTCACAAGTTTACAGATGCTTCACAGTCCATGCTCTTGACTCGTTTTCGTTATTACTAAAAGTAAATGAAATGAATCGTTTACTCGTTTACTCAGCTGTCTTCGTTTCGTTACCAAACATAAATTATATCGAGTAAATTCACTGAAAACTTGTGAGCTTAAGCATTTTCAATTTTTGTGCCTTCTTTCCACTTCACGACCTCTTCACCTCTTCTCTTCTACTTTTCCGTTTTCACACATGTCTATTTATTTACTTTGATTTCGTATTGCTTCTTTTCGTTATGCAGACAACAACAACAACACCAACAACAACAACAACAGCAACAGAAACAACAACAACAACAACAACAACAAGAGTAAATATGATGACGATGATGTGGCGCAGTTGTTTACCGTTCGTTCCGACAGTTGTGTTCTTTCTTTTGGTTCATTCGTTGCCTACTTATGGGGGCTCGCCTCTCTCATAACAGCTGTTATTTTAACATTGGACTCTTAAGTTAACATTCTGTACTCGAGAAAAAAATAATTCATGCCACACATATCGATTAAATACCCCATTGTGCAGAGTTCTCTTTCCATCGTCTCGTCTGACATGTGCAAAAAGTTGCAGAAAATTCGATACGTTACATTTTTATCCAATGTTTGCCACTTTAAAAACATTTCAAATAGCTTTTGGTTTGGGCTTTAAAACAATTGTGGAAAAAAGTAATAAGATTTCCTATTATTGAATCCAAAAGTGATGTTTACTTTACACGAGTATTATATTGAAATGAAGCAAATTGCATATTAGAAAGGTTACCCAAATCTGTGCTAGTTTGGTTTATGAAAGGCTTTTGTCCGGGGATTAATCATGAATCATTTAACAACTTGTATAAACATTAAATAACGCATGCGAATCCCTTTTAACAAGAGAGTCAACCAGAGAGAGAGCCTCGCCAAAGTTGGCGGCATACAAAATTCAATTCAATTCAATTCAATGTAATACAGGACAGAGTCACAGACAGGACACAAAGGACAGAGGAAGCAGGACGTAGGTCGCAGGATATACAAGAATATACAAGGAGCCAAGAACACATGCGACTAATTTCATATTCATATGCATATTTAGACTAACTACCGTGTACCGTAAGCAGTCGAGAGTATAGAAAGGAAAGACAGAGATAGAGAGAGAGAGCGAGAGATCGAAAGAATTAGGTAAGCGAAGAAGAACGTGTGAAGCAACCCAAAAGGCAGGCAGACACCGAAGAAGAAGGGGGCAAAGAGGACAAAGAGAGCGAGGACGAGGACGACTTCATGCACATTGGCACGCCTAATTTATAACACAAAAGTCTACTTAACTCCCCAATGGAGAAATACATGCGGGCAGCCACGTTAAGCCGCCAAGTGTTGAACGAGAACGAACACACAGACACACACGGCGGGATAGAGACAGCAAGTCACAGAAAGAGAGAGAGAGAGAGGGGACAATACTACGGCAAGATTACAGAATAGATAGTGCAAAGGTAGAGATGGCCATGAAAGCCAATTAAAATCTCCTTTAAAATATTAGACTTTAAAAACAGAAGCATATTTTAGCTTCTAGTTTATAAAAATAAGTATTATTATTATTATTTTAAACAAAATCAGTGAATTCACATTTAAGTTATATTATTTAGTAACAAATTTAATTCAAGTAAATAATTTTAACTAGTTTCAAAATTAATATAAATTCAATCAAGCGAAAAATTTAGATCTGAATTCGAGAGCACTACAACAACATCTACAACAACATCCAGCTTAGAGTCTACCTAAGCTGGGAGCAGCCGCTGCACCCGGAGCCACTGCGTGCCCACCGCTGATTTAGATAGATTCAATACTATAATAAAAGTTTATAATCTATTTTGAAATGCAATTAAACCTGAGAACAGTTCTCACAAAAAACTGATATATTGGAATTTGTAATCTACAAATTTATAATGAAACAGAGGAATTAAATATTACACTAAATTTAATCAATATTTTTTGGAAAACTCGAGCTCGAACTTCTATTACTCGAATTCCTCTCTAACTCGAGCTAAATGAGTGGCAGTTAAATTAATAAACTTAAGAAAAAAGCTCCATAAGTCGAGTATCTCCATAACTCGAACCTTTTCTTTGGATAATGATGACTCGAGTTAGGGAAGTTCGACTGTAGTTGAAACAAACAGTTGATTACTCTAAATATTTTCTAAAAGCTCCAAAAATTGATAAATAAATAATTGTAGGAAACATAAATCCACACACATCTTCATTCTCTCAGTCGTGACACGACACGTTGTCATCCCTAAGGCCACGATTGTTGGGACAGTGCATAAACAAAAGCTGAAGCATGTGTAAGGATAAAGAGAGAGAGCGAGGGAGAAGGCAGGAATTGCCCAAGCTGCCACTTGCTGGATGGTTTCACTGAATGTCTATCCGTCCGTCTATCTGTCTGTCTGTCCGTCCATCTATTTACTTGTGTGCGTTCCATGTGTCTGTATACATGGACAGGATTTATTATCAAATGGGCGCCATAGACTAACGACCATAGCCACAGTTCCAAACCGAGTTCCGAGTTTCTCGCCCCTTTCCCTGCTTTCCCTCTCTTTCACTTCACTTCCTCTAGTCTTTCCTCTATCCTCAATTTGACCGTGTCGCAGTCTTTGCTTGTGTTGCCTGCCTGCACAGAGAGTCAACAAATTTTATGGCACTCATTAAACTTTCTTTCAGCAAAGTGCGCCAGAGACACGACTTCAACTCCAACTACGACTCCCCATTCTCGTTCTCATTCTCCTTCCAAATCCTATTCCTATTTCTATTCCGATTTCAACCTGGGAACTCGCTTCAGTTTTGTCTGGTTAATTCATTTCTTTAAATGTGCCTCCATTTCTTATTTCTCTACCTTCTCTGTGCTCTGTCTTGTACTTACTTCGTTTCAAATTAAATTTAATTAATCTGTTCAGTTTAGCATTGAAGCTGTGGATAAAATCAATCTGGCACCTCAGTGCAAAGCGCAATCAGCCATCAGTTTAAATAGTTTATTGTTATTCCCTTTAAATTTAGACAAGCGGAAAAGGCTATAGTCAAGTTTTCGAGCTTAGGATACCCGTTCAAAAATTTGTATTGCATACTATTAGGCACTTGCTTTGCTTAATAACTTAAATCAGCCATTACCACCTTTCTATTTGTCCGATTTTGTTGCAATTTAGTGGAATGATAGCTTAAAATGGTATTTAAAGTTTATTATAAAGTCGAAGATGCTTCCTTCTCTCTGTTACTTAAATTTCAACAAATACAATATATCCTTTTACTTGTTTTGCAAGTAACGGGCATAAAAACAAAATATATTTTGAGGTTCTTTAGCCAAAAGTGTAGTACTATAATTTTAGGGTATTTCTCTTTAAATTCCTAAACTTTTAGTTGCTTTTATATAGTATCAGTGATTTGGAAAATTTCTCCTGTTGCTTGGAGAATAAAAAATTCAAGATTGTATGGAGAAAATTACAATCTCCGTTCGATTTAAAACAAATTCGCTTAACAAGCTCAAGTAAACTCAATTTGAATTTTTTAAATTGATAATTAAATGCTGCACAGCTAATTTTGTAAATGAACGCTTACCATTTTCAGCAAATACACTTTAAAAATTAAAGTTTCTTTCACAAAAAAATCGAAATCTGTGAATAATTTTAAGTACGTAAATTTATGTAGTTGAACTTTGGCAGTGGCAAGGAATTTATTTTTTTAATAAAAATTGTAAGCAGTCGAATATAAATTAAAGTATTAAGATTTTTCGAATTAAAAATAGATTTTAAAAACATGATTTCAAACTAAAAAAAAAAATAGAAAATAAAAATGTTTACAAATCCAAAATTAAGAATTAATGGTTACGAAAGTTTACAAAATTAAAATTTAAAATAAAAATGAATATTAAATAAACAATTTAAAAAAAAAAGAAAGCTGAAAAGTTTGAAAGCATTTAAAGAGCTTTAATTGATTTATCATTTTTTAATCACATCTGCTTGGTAAGAAACTTTAATATTATAATTTAAATAATTGACATTGGTTGCTTTTTAAGTTTCTTTTAAAAGGTTAAAGTAAAAGATACAATTGCTGTTGGGCAATCAATTCAGTCATGTGCATACAGAGTTGACAGGTTTAAGCCAAGCTGCTGCTCTTGCTACCGTTTCTATGTCAGGCCTGCTTTATCTGGCACTTATCTATTATCTGCAGATGCACACGCTGCTTATCTAACTGTGGCTGTGCCTGGCCCTGTGGTGACTGCGGCAGCTGTTGCCGTTGCAGTTGCAGTTGCTGCTCCCTGTTTTGACTTGTCCGGCTTCGTTTGAACATCCTGCCATTTACCTAACCTCCCAAAAGCCCGTCTTCACCTGCTCTCACCTGTATCTTTTTTCTCGCTTGATGCTGACGCATATTTCCTGCTTCATTACGTACAACGCCGCCATAAAGTATGCAACACGAATATGCAACACGACAAATGTTTAACTTGGGTACTAGAAAAAAAATTAAAAAAAAGGGAAGCATAATAAAAAAAACTGCAATGCGTTTTTTTCCTGTTTTTTTTCTCGTCTCTCTCTCTCTCTTTCTCTCTCTTTTTCTCTCTCTCTCTGTCTATTTCTTCGCTCCCAACTGTTCAGTTTATTTCACCTGCCGTTTGCCTTTAACGAGCCGTCGCCATCATTGTCATCCTGGTCCTGGTCCTATTCCTATCCCTATCCCTCCCCCTCCCTCTCCCTTACTCCTCCTCCTTCGCCTGCCTAGTTAACGTCGCTGTCGCTGTCAATGCTTTAACTGGCAAGCAGCTCCCTCTGACTTTTTTCTGCTCTGCCTTCCTGCTTCCTTGGTCACTTTTCTCGTTTGTTATTCTTCCCGTGACTTTTCTTACGCTCTTCCTTCTCATTTCCTTTGCCCTTACATTTCTTACTTCTTCGCTTTATACCCTGTACTCAGTGCGCAGCTGATAAGCGCTAAAAGTCAGCAGTCAAGAATTCACAGTCATGTTTGCTCAATGGTCCTGTAACAACAGATAATCAAATCAATCTAGCAGCCAGTGTGGTAAAACATTTAAATATTAAACTTAGACTTTTAAATATCTTTAAGTACATTTATGAGGACATTGGTTTATTAATTGACTGATTGATCAACTAAAAAATACTCTGCTAACATTCAACAAGTTGCTTATGAACTTAAATTAGATTTTTATTTTAACTTTACTAATACATATATTTAATTTAATAACAAAAACTTCATTAGAATAGTAAATTTTTGTTAAAATTTTTAAAAAATCAAGTTTTTAGTGTTAAAAAAACTTAGGAAATATTTCGGTTTCATTTAAAATTATCTTTTTGCCGATCTTATACGTTTTTTTAAATATCCATATATATTTTATTCTTATTGAATTTATTTTTCTTTTATCTGGAAAATTTCACTTTACTCTAAAATGTACAACTTTTCTAGTGTTTATTATTAATTATTTTTTGTTTATCTATTCTAGTATGTTTCACCGTTTTCTTGGGCTTTACCTTTTTTTTTTAGTATTCTTCTCCATTTTAATTTGATTTTTTTAAGTCATTCTAGTAAGTTTCACATTTTCTAGATTTTCTAAAACTTTTTACAATTTATTTTTAATTTTGTCTCTTTTTAATCTCTTTTTTTCATAAGACTATTTTTCTTTCTTTCTTTTCTTTCATTAAACCATTTCGTTAGAGATATTTCCTTAGTCGTGTCAACTTTTAACTTCTGTTTAAATTCTTAACTTTCTTTGCTTTGCTTTCGTTATTCCGTCGTGTATTGCCCCCCCTCCTCTAGAGTTGTTATTGTTGCCCAGCGGCTTGATTTGATTAAAATGATAATAGTTTTTGGGACTTAACTTAAATTGATGTGGGTTAGCTCGTCCGTAAGTACGTCCCTCCCAACTTTTCCTACCCCTTGACCAAAACTCTCTCTAACCAGTCCCTCCATTTTCACCCATTTTCTCCGTTGCTTTTGCTCATTTCCTTGCTACAAATTGGTAAATTTTAAAGAGCAAAAAGTGGTAAAAAGAACAAGAAGGAAAAGGAGCAGAGAATAACTGCAACATAAAAATTCCATTAATAAAATTGCATAAAATTTGCTGCATTTGTTTTGAGCTTTCTTTTTTTTTTTTGCCCATCTTGTGGCCTCTTTTTAGTGAAATTGTGGCCGCTGTTTTGTTGTGTCCTTCGAGAACTGGCCTAAAACATGGCTAAAAGGTTAGTGAGCTTAAATTGCCCAGCCAACTTTAAGGGCCACGTGTCGGTGGCCAAAAGCAACCGCCAAAACGACGCCCACAATTTAAACCACATACACAACATGGCTGAAAGAGAGAGAAGTTTGGGGGGCAGAAGCCACGCCTCCGGCTTGTGGTTAACCGTCGTCATTTTGCGCTTGGCCAGGATCTGCTCCTGGATCCTGTTGCTGCCTGATGAAGTGCAAATTCATAAAATAATCATTTTTAAGACCAAAAAAACCAGACTTTGAAGTCATTTTATTCAACAACAACAAAAATAAGCCGAAATTTGTTGGGCAACTGCAACTCTAAGCTGCTTATCAAACTGAGAGAAGAACAACTTTGGCTTTATCGTATAAATAGCACAGTTATTTATTTATCTCTTTGCTTTGTAACTTTGTAAATTGAGTTGTCATAAGTCCAAAGCGTATTGAGAAATAATCAAATCAACTCTTTAAGAATAGTTGGCAACATTTTGACAAATTTAAGCAACATCTGCACAAAATTAAAGACATGAATTTAAAGATTAAATTTATTTAATTTTAAAAGTTGAAGAAATTTAAGTTTTTATTTACACAAATTTATAAAATAATTGGAGCATCGTTAAATGATATTTTAGTTTTAAAGTTAACAAACATAAATTAATATAAATTCATTCAAATATGTACCAATCAGCAACATGTTGCTATTAGCTTGGCAACAAAATGTTAAGAGATCACACTGTTAAATACGCATACACACATACAACCTCACACACGCAAACATCAAGTGAATTAAAAGATTAAATGTATTTAATTTTAAAGGTTAAAGAAATTTTAGTTTTTATTTACCTAAATTTATAAAATAATTGGAGCATCCTAAATTAATATTTCAGTTTTAAAGTTAACAACATAAATTAATATAAATTCAGTTCTGATCGCTAATCTTAAATGTACCAATCAGCAATATAGCAACATGTTGCTAATAGCTTGGCAACAAAATGCAAAGAGAACACACTGTTAAATACGCATACACACATACAACCTCACACACGCAAACATCAAGTGAATTAAAAGATTAAATGTATTTAATTTTAAAGGTTAAAGAAATTTTAGTTTTTATTTACCTAAATTTATAAAATAATTGGAGCATCTTAAATTAATATTTCAGTTTTAAGGTTAACAACATAAATTAATATAAATTCAGTTCTGATCGCTAATCTAAAATGTACCAATCAGCAATATAGCAACATGTTGCTAATAGCTTGTCAACAAAATGTAAAGAGAACACACTGTTAAATACGCATACACACATACCTCACACGCACAAACATTAGGTGAATTAAAAGATTAAATGTATTTAATTTTAAAGGTTAAAGAAATTTTAGTTTTTATATACCCAAATTTATAAAATAATTGGAGCATCTTAAATTAATATTTCAGTTTTAAGGTTAACAACATAAATTAATATAAATTCAGTTCTGATCGCTAATCTAAAATGTACCAATCAGCAATATAGCAACATGTTGCTAATAGCTTGGCAACAAAATGCAAAGAGAACACACTGTTAAATACGCATACACACATACAACCACACACACAAACATTAACTGATGGCTGCTTTATGTTAGATCAAAAACTAACAGTTTTAATTGAAATTGCATTTGTTTTAGCGCAGCAACAACATTAAATTAACAACATTAAAAACTCTGCTCAAAACTCTCACGTTTTGTGTTTGTTGTTATTATTTTTAGCAGTTTTACAGCCACTGCGCGTCTGCGGTTTTTGTTAGCTGCAAAGTGCCAACTAATTGCTAGGGAATAAACTGTCATATACAGTGCTTGCTAAACTTTTTGATCTGCCTCAGTGAACTTTGGGCATTGACAACAACATTGTTGGTTAACATTCCTGTTGTTGTTGTAATTGTGGCAAAACTCGCAGTTGCCTTGGCTACATTTGAAATAAATGTGTCCAAAAGTTTAGTTGCGAGTTTTTATTCTTTTATCTACTCAATGCTATCCCTGTCGCTGTCTCTTTCCAACTCTCTTCTTTTTTTTTTTGCCTTGTTGCGTTTCCTCTTCCACTTTATATGTGTCTTCTCATGTGTGTGTGTTTGTGCTTGTGTAATCTATATTATAACATTCTTTACCCCACCTCCTTGCACATTCACTCTGTTTCTCTCTCGCTCTCACTCTCTGGTTGCTCAGACAGACAAAAGTTCACTTTGATAGTTGGTAAATTTTTTGGCGCTTTTGGTTGCTGCGCTGCCGTCGCCGCTGTTTTTGACAACTTATTCGTGCAACGCAACGCCGACGTCGTCGTCGCCGTCGACGCGTCGCTCGTGTGTAAAGTTGTTTGTCTGTCTGTTTCCCCCTCCCACACACACGTAAGCTCTCTTCATCGCGTAGTCAACTGTTTTCGTATTTCTCTATCTCTTAGCTGCGTTTGGAAACATGTGCGTCTGTCTGTCTGTCTGTGCGTGTGTTTTTCAGTGTTGCCATTTTAGCTAATATTTAGCTATGTTGTAATTGCAAATGTAAAATTTAAAAGAAGCAACAAAAATGACATAGAAAGATAAAGAATTATTACTTTTAAAGAAAATCAAAATAATTTATATTCAAATATGTTTTAAAATTGAGAAAATATGATTTTCTACGACAAAAAACAAAATTATAAAAAATATAAATTATGAAAATTATGAGCTTTTTAAATTAAGATTGCTTAAAATTATGTAAAAAGGATTTTGTTTATCAACAAATACATCAATACAGAAAAACACTTAGGTTTAATTGAATTTTCTTATTTTTAACATTAACAATTTATGGCCATCTCTTGTTTTAAACTAAAATTAGCTACTTTAATCCTTGCAGCCCTAACAGCACTGTTAAATTCTACATAACTCTTTCCCAGCTGCTCTCTTTGTCCATCACTCTCTCTCTCTTCTTCATGCCAGCCGGCGTTTCATTCTGCCCTCACAGACTCTGCTGCTGCCCATTAAATTTGCTCTTTTTTTTCGTTCAGTTCTTCGGTTCTTAAATTGTTGTTAGGCTGTATTGATTGATATGACGGTTAAGAGTGGGGAATAAACGTTTTGTGGCTACGTTTTATGGGTTTACTAGCAAGACATGAGTGTAATTTGAACTTTGATAGGTTGAGAATGTGTGTGTGTGTGTGTGTGAATGGCAAAGTGAATTGAAGTTCTAGAAAGGAGAATTGTAAACTAATTAAATTTTGTTGTTTAGCTAATTAAGAGCATTGAAGAGGCATAAGAAACTGAATGCCTGATTGAGTGATAGACTAAGAGATACCCTGTTTAATGGTAAAACTTTCATTGAAAGGGTTACCTATAAAAAGAAAGAGAAACAATTTAAATAAAACCTGAATTATATTTGATCACATTTCAATTTAAAAACTTTTCTACTGTCCATTTATTCAAATGTCTTTTATATTTATATGCAAATAGTGCAAATAATCTTATTTTAAAACTAAATAGAACCCTTTTATTTGCTTCGCTTCTTTCCAGCCATTCAAACCATTGCTTATAGCCAACTTTATACATGTAAGAACCTTAAATGGAAGGCAGGCAAATCAATTAAGTTAATGAAAACTGTTTAGTTATGCACAACAGCTACTAAAATATTCACTTGACACTGTCGCAAGAGAGCGGGAGAGCGAGGGAGTTTGAATAACAGTGGAAGAGAGCAAAAGAGAAACACATGAAATTTAGGCAAAGTTAAATTCTTTGACATTCGGTCCCCAGTTGCCATACATAACTCTAAGCATAGGGGAGAGGGAGAGGGAGAAAGAAGATGGGACAGCAGAATGTTGTCCTTTTTCTGTGTTTCCATTTGCCGTTTGCCATTTTCGCCTGTTGGATTATTGAGTGTTTCATAAATAATGAACTCGTGACATGTGTAAATGTTGAATATTTAATGATATTTATTAAACACAACTCGAAGCAAATTCCACTGTAATTTCCAAAGCCATAAGAAAGGGAGGGCGCAAGGGGAGTGTCTAAAGTTGTTGTTGTGGTTGTTGTTATGCTTGTTGTTGTTTTTGTTGCCATTTTGACCACAAATCGCGCTACTGTCAGAATAGAAGATGTGCTAATTTGTCTTCGGCTCGCTTTCTGCAACATAATTACAACCTAATGATAAAGTCGCAACATTAAATGGCCTTGGGGCATGAGAAATGTTGCAAGCTGTTGTTGTCGTTGTTGTTGTCAAGTGTTGTGGGCGTGGCAGCTGCTAATAAATTATCGCACAATTTACTTTGCAAACTAAATATTTCGCTTTTTCATCGAGTGCTGCGAAAAACTTTCAACAACTTGGCAACTGACAGCGACAACAACAACATGAACAACAACAACAACATGAACAACAACAGCAACATCGATGACGGCAATAAAAACGTTGAATCAATTACATTCAATTAAATTGTGAAAATCACATTAAACGTGTCGAAAGACAAGCGCTGAAACAAGTCTCAAGATTTCTATAGAGAATTGAGAATCTCGTTGGAGAATATTGTTGGAGAATACACAAAATGAAACACAAATTGCAAAATAGAAAAAAAAAAAATATATTCAACCACATGCTCAAATCTACAATTAATGCTCACGCTTTACAACAGATCAAATTGCAGCTGTTAAAATGTTGCAATGAAAAGATACCCTATAAAATATAATGTATACTTAAGATCATTGAAAGACCGAAATACAGTCGAACTTTCCTAGTTCGAGTCAACATTATCCAAAGAAAAGGTTCGACTTATGGAAATATTCGACTTAAGAGGTATTTTTCTTAAGTTTATTAATTTTACTGCCACTCATTTAGCTCGAGCTAGAGAGAAATTCGAGTTATAGAAGTTCGAGTTATATAATTAATCGGAATTTAAGTCCGATTAGTCGAAAATAAAGCAGTTCTGTATTTTTTTTAGAGTTTTTCACATAATATTTTAGACTTTTACAAAATTCATTTAAGAAATTAAATTAGGAAATTACTTGCATGAACTTTCTTATTGAGTTGTTTATCAATCGGGGTGCCACAGAATTCGCTTTCGCTTGAATTTCACTCAAATTTGTATGAAATTTAAGTGAAATTCAAGCGAAAGCGATTTCTGTGGCACCCCAGAATGTGTATTTTATTTTTTTAAATTAATTTGAAATAGCTTTATCAATGCATAGACAATTTTAAGCAATTGTTTAAATATTCATTAACCGCATTCGAAATCATTTTTCAATTAAAATGGAAATAATAATCGTTATTTACGGTACCTGGAATAAACACAGTAGAAAAATTGAGCGCGGGTAAAAGGAGTTTAATGCAGCGCTGTTAATTAACATTACACAGCAGTGGAATGCGATCTGCTTACAGAGCCTGCACTTACACATGTTAACGTATGCCTGTTAAGCATTTTAACAGCTTGACAGTAGCTGTTTAATTTATTTATATTTATTGCAAACTTTGTTTATTTGTTTATAATACTAAACAATAAAATAAATTTGTATAGGGTATTTTTCACGTCAACATCTGCTTATAGTTTGCAGCATACCAACATGTTTTTAAGCAATTGTTTGAATATTCATTGAACGCATTCGAAATGATTTTTCAATTTAAATGGAAATAATAATCACTATTTACGGTCCCTGTTAATTAACATAACATGGCAGCAACATCTGCTTACTAAGCCTGCTCTCACACATGTTAACGTATGCCTGTTAAGCATTCTAACAGTTTGACAGTCGCTGTTTATTAATTTGATTGATTTATTGCAAGCTCTGTTAATTAGTTTACAATACTAAAAATTTAAATAAGTTTTTACAGGGTATTTATCACGTCAACATCTGCTTATAGTTTGCAGCATACCAACATGTTTTTAAGCAATTGTTTGAATATTCATTGAACGCATTCGAAATGATTTTTCAATTTAAATTGAAATAATAATCATTGCTTACGGTCCCTGTTAATTAACATAACAAGGCAGTTACATCTGCTTACTAAGCCTGCTCTCACACATGTTAACGTAAGCCTGTTAAGCATTTTAACAGCTTGACAGTTGCTGCTTAATTTGTTTATATTTATTGCAAACTTTGTTTATTTGTTTAAAATACTATACAATTAAATAAATTTGTATAGGGTATTTATCACGTCTAGAGCTGCTTACAGTTTGCAGCATACCAACATGTTTTTAAACAATTGTTTGAATATTCATTGAACGCATTCGAAATGATTTTTCCAATTTAAATGAAATTTAGATCTGCATTGTCAGTGCTTATTTGTGATAGAGACTTCTGTGCAAAATAAATTAACGCTCCATTTAACGTGATTCATTAGTCTGACGGTTTAGTGCGTTTCGACCTCATGGCGAGAATCCAGTTGAAACATATCCTATACCATTTTCTACATGTATTCTATATTAAATGCAATACACACTCACACACACACACACACCCGCTTAGGTGGTATAGGTAAATGTCCTAGCAACTCTCCCTCCCCTCTCCCCATCTAAATACATAGCAACCAACATTATTTCATTACCTCATTTCGTAAAATTTTAGCTATTTGCAATTTTAGTTTTTGCCAACGCATCGCAATGCGCCTTTTTTGGTCTTTGCTCTTTTGCATTTGCGTTATTCGCTTTACGCTTAATTATCTGTGTCTGTTGTCGGCAAAAGTTCAAAACTCTCTTCTTTTTTTATGTACCGAAATAAAGCTAGCCTTAATGCCTGACTAAACTGAACACAAACTTCGATTCATTTGTTGTCCCGTGAAACGTGCAACAATCTGGCAACCACACGGTCCATCGCCCTTCCTCTCTTCCACTCCCACTCTCTTCGAGTGTCTCTTTAGCTGTGTGCCTCGTCAGCCTCCCCCCACCCCGCCTTGTGCATTGTGGAATCACTGGTCGTCCTCTGTGGCGCGAAAATGTCCCTATAATGTTGTTATACCCAGTGTTTAACATATCATAAGGGAAATGCACATTGAGTGAGAAATTAACAGAGTGGCGAGATCTCTCTTATTTAAAAGCTTATTTAGTACTGAAACGACTGCACGTTCATCTGCTTAAGAGAGCGTTCAGCTTCTTGGGACAGCGCTAGGTAATTTTCTCTTTGCTTCAACTTTATTCTTTGATCGACAGCAATGCATGTTCTGGAAGGAATTTTAACAGCTCTATGTTCTCTCTCTCTTTCGAAGGAGGAAAATTTTAACATCCAAAGGAATGTTATGTTATGCTGCGACTAAAGTACTATTTATTGCAATATGATTGAATAAATGGAAAAGTTATTCAAATGACTTTTGCTTATTATTTTAAATAATGATTATTATTTGACTTAAAAGTATATTTCTTTGCTAAAGAATAAACACAAAAGTCATAGTGAGCGCGGCAAAAGAGGTTTAATACAGCGCTGTTAATTAACATAGCAATAGCAATAACATAGCAGTGGAATGCGATCTGCTTACAGAGCCTGCTCCTATGTATGTTAACTTAAGCCTGTTCTGCATTTCTGCAGTTTGACAGTCACTGTTATTTGTTGCGAACTCTGTTAATTAAATAAATCTACAAGTTTTGACAAGTTATAGGGTATGTATAGGGTATTTCGCACATCATCAGCTGGTTACAGCTTGCAGCATACCAACATGTTTTAATGTAACCTTGTTAACGGCATGCGTCTGCGTTTACTACACTTCATTGCCCCTCCCCCTCATCAGCCATTCTTGCACCCTTTGTCTCTACCACTTTACATATTTGCTGGCTTGTACATTGTTGTTGTTGTTGTTGTTGTGCTGTGCTTTTCGGCCCGGCCAACAGGTCGGCGGTCTTTTAATTACATCAACAGCAACGGCATCCGCCAATAAAAGACCTCTGAAGCGAGGGAAATTTTAAATTTGATTACTCATACGCCCTGTGTTTGGTGAGTAGATTTCAATTGTTTGCAGAAATGAAAGCAATTTTATTTTTTATGCATTTCGTTGGCAAGTGCAACACGTGCGAGCGGCAACAATAACTGATATTGTCTTTCGTATCTATATACAGTCGAACTTCCCTAACTCGAACTTCCCTAACTCGAAGTCTCTCTAACTCGAACAAAATCGAGTGGCAATACTAGGCAAATTTCATACAATTCTACTTCCCTAACTCGAAGTCTCCCTAACTCGAACTTTTTTCGTGGATAATGGTGATTCGAGTTAGGGAAGTTCGACTGTATAATATATTTGTATCTGTAAGTATGTATATCTATCTATGTATCTGCTGCTGGTTTGTCTTATCTCTGCAATACTTGATCAGCTCGCTGTCTATCTCTTTTTCTCTCTCTCTTGCTTTATCTCTGTCAAATGCTCAATAAATGTGAAAAAAAACCTCAACAAAAAATTAAGTATACGCCCTTTTTAGTTTTTTATGCTCGTGCTACCCAATGATATTTATGTAAGCTAAATAAGTAAGAGAGATAAAGTAATTAATTATATTTCATTTTCACTTTATTAAAAGAGCTTAAATAAATAACCATCCACATTACTTAAACTGTATTTTTTTTGGATTATCCTCTCTTTATATTCACATTGTTTATTATTGTTTCTATTTTACTTTTCGCATTTTACGCGCAAATTATGCTAAACAGTTGCGCTGTTTGTTTTTTGTTTCTCGCTTTTCTCTTTTGCTTTTCTCTCTGCTCGCTTTATTTACTCAGCTATTTGTTAATTTATTTACTTTTCTGTAGCAACACAAACGTAAATTAAATACAATTATCTTTTCAAACTGCGTATTTATTTACGAATGTTATGAGCAATGAAGTTAACAGCACACGGTTAACATTAACCTGCTAACCACGCTAACAGTTTGCTAACAGAAGAGCCTATTAATTAACAGTTGTGTGCTTGTCTTAACATTAACATCTTAACATCTTCTTCGCTTCTTAAGCGATTTGATTTGCTCATGAGATTAACATGATGTTGTTTAAGCAAATAATCTTTTTTTTAATCTGATAAATGAAATGTATATTTTAGTTTACTATTGATTATTTTATTCATATAATATTTCATATGTTAATAAACTTCATTTATTTTTTAAATTTATATAAATAAATACAAAATGAAATTTACTTTCCCAGCTTTTTTGCTTCTTTTCTCTTGGGTTTGCGTTTGGTAATTACTTACAGAGCGACAGGGCAAAGGAGACCACAGAAAGGAGAGTAAGAGAAGTGAAGAGAGAGAGAAAGGCAACTTCTCCCGTTTTACATACACCATTTTTCTGCTTCTCCTCTTGAAATGCGTTGTGCGTCATAAAAAATTGATGACCATAAATAAAAAGTGGGCAGCTTTTAATGTGCACAAGTTGTAGGGAAAGAGAAAGAGAGGCAAGAGGAACAGAGAGAGAGAGAGAGGTTGAGGTATGCACAAGGCAAAACGTAAACAAAATGTAAGTTGCACAGTGGTAACAAAAAACCTATTAAAAAATTTTTAATTTAAGGAAATGCAAAAGCGAACAAATTAAGTAAAATTCTGTTGGTAAATTAATAAAAATGTTGCAATAATCGAACTTTTTACAGCAAATTGTAGCATGCAAACACTTTTTTCGATGGAAATACCACAACCCTTGGACCACTGTGCCACAGCTTAAGTCGAGTGGCAGTTGATTAACACCTTTGGGCTCTTTGCCGTGGACCTTTAAACGGTTATTTGCGCTGGTCAGCAAATGTAGAAGGAAGCGGTGCAAGAGGGAAAAGTAGAAGAGGTGGAGTCAGATTTGAAGTGGAAGCAGATGCATAAGACAGCTGAAATCAAGTGTCATAGTGCAATTAAATAAATTAGAATAATTAGAGGGTAATTAAAAAGAAAGAACAGATTTAGTCTCAAGTTCAGACATATGCTCCAAAAATATTGGATAGCCAACCAATATGAATGTATATTTGAAAAATTGTAGATGATGTTTTTCTCGCATGCTTTTCTTTAAGCTCGCAAAAGCTTTATTAATATGTGATTGAGTTATGCCAAAAATTGGCCGCGTTCACCAGAACTAATCAATCAGTAATCATAAACTTTAAGTCAAAATCAAAGTTGCCATTTATTTTTTTTGTCAAAGATGTTAATAGTATTTAATTAGAAAATTAATTTAATTAAATCCATTTAATGAAATGGGAAACGACACAGGAAAAAGGCCAGATTTATATAATAGTTGATATGTTGCACTAATAAATAGTTTAACCAATATTGTATGCGCATTTAATATTTAAAATGATAAAGTTTAAATCACTTTTTCTGAATTTATTCCTTAAAAATACGCAGATTCCAACATCTTCTTTGCATTTCTTTAAAGAAAACCAAATTGGAATTAATAATTTGGTTTCTATATTAATTTTGTCTTATTTATTTTCAAATCTTGTGTTCTGTTGATTACGATTTGTTGTATCGATAACAAAGCATCAGATAATTTCAGCGTACTATTTTGGTGATGAACATCATAATCATAAATTTTATATCACGATTGCCTGTCTGTTCTGGTAAACGCGGACATTGATTCTATGAAAATTAATAAGGAGACACATACTCATAATCTTTTATACTTGTTTTTATATAAAAATCTAGCTATCTATATTCAATAAAGATTATTCCAAAATGAGTGCGGATTGTGGGAAATTATTTGATAAATGTTTAAGTAAAATTACTCTGACGAAAGTATCTAATCAATGAACTTAAACATCCTCTCAGATAAAGTGTTCTTTAATAAAATATATTATTAAGTAAATAATTAACAACAAAAGCATTTATTAATTACTTAGTAATTGTCCAATTGAAACACAAAACACACAAATCTATCCACAAATTGGCATAATTAACTCACTTGCAGTTGCCGTATAAAAAACATATGTACATATATTTGCAGCAATAATACATTTGAACTGCAAACATATCGTTTGGATTAAATAATATAAAATTAACATAATTCAGGCAACAAATTTTGTTGCTGCTTTCCTTTGACAGTAATAGCCTTTCCTCACTGAAACTACATTTCAGCATTTTAGCATTTTTGAAGCAAATGCTACTTTTTTCCTATACATTTCATATGGGATCTAGTGGTGGGAGAATAGTACATTTCTGAGGAATGTAACTACATTTTTTAAAATCAATGCGATATTCATCGGAAATCAATCGATATTTGAAGTTTTTTTTTTAATTTGAGAATGTACTATCACTAGATTTCTCAAATTTTGCCGCCAAATTTCAAACTGTAGAAAACTGAACTTTATTTTAAATTAATGAAGAATGTAGTTATGACAAAATGCTGCAGTTAACAGCAAAAGAAATCAAAAACCGACCCTTATGGCTACATGAGTCAACATTACACATTGGCGATCGCAACAATAATTATTAAATCGTTACAGTTTCTCATGATAGTTCATTAAAAAAGAATAAATAAAAAAGTAGTGCTTATTGGTAAATATTCTAATATTTATTAGAATCCGTTGTATTGTACAAGACGGATCTGATAAGGGCGCTACGAGTTGTTTTTACCAATAATGAATTATCAGAATTTAAGAATCCCTGACTCTTGCTCTAGTTGCGCTGATACCATACTATTAGTACGTTGTCTCCAATTTTCGTTATTCCACAGACGATCCCAACCCATAGAAAGCTACAGCAACCCCTTGTTCAATGAAAGATCGTGGAAATGGTGTTTTCACTTCACAACAACAGCAGCAATAAACAATAAATTATGAGCAAAAATGGCAACAGTTGAAGAGGCGGCAAGCAGAGGGCGTGGCACTTAACGGCACAAATATAATAATAATAAATTACAATAACATCAAAATGGAAAATATGATGACGCGCATAAAGTGAAGGAAAAGGAGGGGGAAGAGGAGAAGGAGATGAGGAGATGAGGAGAAGGGGGAAGAGAAGGAGAAGGATGATGAGGAGAAGGATGATGAGCAGAAGGAGAAGAAGTCTATGAGCGCATAAGCATAAGTGAGACACGCCTCATTAATTTAAATAGATGAAAAGAATGTTACACTTTTCTCTCTTCTCTCCCTCTCTCCCTCACACACACACACTCACATACATTCTGCCCCACTCTCCACTCAACCAAGTTAACAAGGCATTAGTATGTGTAAGCATAACACTAGCTAACACAAAATATGAAAATCATTTCGCCAAATGTCTACAGAACTTGGTTTGCCCCTTAACTTCCTTCACCAGCTTCAAGCCCCCTTCTTGGCCACATTTGCCGACAGTCTTTCGTCTGGCCAAGTGGCTGACTGGCATATTGAGTGAACTGCCAGAGAGAGAAGGAGGGAGGAGACGGGGGCGTAGTAGAAGAAGGAGGCGTGTCTGGGGCAGAGGATTGCCTGTCATGGGCAATGGCATTGGATGTACGTGCGTGTTAGACGCAACTTCCCGTTACAACAATAACTCTGTGTGTGTGTGTGTGTGTGTGTGTGTGTGTGTGACAACAGGAGGCAGTCATAACAACAACAACAACAACTAGAGGAACAACAACAACAACAACCAACAACTGGCAACACACAATGGGAATTTCAAATTTGGCAAGCGCACAAGAAGAAAAGTCAACAATATGGCAAAAGCAATTTACAGTGTTGCAAAATTGACAAAGTCAGCGTCTAGATGTTGCCTCTAATCGTTACTTAAGGGGTTATTTTCATTGAATTTTGTTTACGAAAACTACGAAACTTTTTTAGAATATATATATTTATTTTTGTAAGAAAATGACAAAGTTAAAATTATGATTTGTACTAAAAAAAACTCAGTTTTTTGGCTATTAAACGATTAATTTTTATCAGAAAAAAAAAACGCTACAAACAAACAGTACAATTTTATGTATTGAACAAGTCTGCCAAGTTTCAAAACGATCGGTTCATCGATTCAAAAATGTCATTTTGAGTAAATCGCTTTTTTTTCAACGCCCATAACAGCTAAGTTAATTTTGTTCAGATCGATTTTAGGACGTATTCTTAACTAGTAATACTTAAAAAAAATTATCAAAGTTACAAGTGGGTGTAAGCCCTTAACAACACTGCATGATTTGTAGCAGCGGTGGGCACACATGGCCTCCGGGAGCTAGCGGCTGCTCTCAACTTTATTTTTGCCTATTCGGCACCGTTAAGTCGCACAAGACTCAAATTTTTAAGTGTATTTTAACGCTTTACTTAACAAAACAAAACCGTTTTCAAATGTTTTAAGCGCTATAAATATCGAGTTCTATTAATTACTCTTTAAACATTTAAGACAAATTAAAAAAAAGAAATAATAAATAAATAAAAAAAAATAAAGTGATTATCAAAACCACTCTTACTATATTAAGACACATTTTAAATGATTCTTTAATTAATTGACTTTATGATTAAATTATTAAGCAGTCAATCAAAATATCAATTCATCAAAGAATCATTTAAAAATGTGTCTTAAATATAATACAAGTATTTTTGTTCATCGCTTTCACAATTTTTATTTTCAATTGGTTAAATAAATGATTTAAAAAACAGACAAATCATCAATTAAACTTTAAATATTAATCTGATTTTTTAATTTTGCAATATTTAATTCTAAATTGTGAGTATTTAAGTCTGCTTTTATTTTAAATGTTATCATTATTTTTGCTTGCTTAGTTCAATTAACATCAAAAATTGATTTTTACTCACATAACTTAGTTAAAAATAAAATTATTTAAATAAATTAGAATTAAAAGTAATTCTTTTAACTGATCGTCACTTAATCCAATTATTAACGTTTTATTAACAAATATTTACATTATATTATCTTTATATTTGATCACATCATTTGTTTAATATCTTTATGTCAACTGTTGTCAACTAATAGTTATAATTAAATAAATAATTAACTGCTCGTAATTTAAACCAATTATTAACATTCTACTACCAAAAATTAGCAACAAAGTTCAGTGAGAAAGCAACAACACAATGACAATACAATCAACTTCCCCAAAAAGGGTAACAACATTGACAACAACAACATTGACAACAACAACATTGGCAATAACAACAACAACAACGGCAACAATTGTCTGGCCATGCACAATATCAGAGATGCGACTGTAGCCACAATTGGCGTCTGCATGCGGAGGCGTTTGTCACAAAAAAGTAGGCGTGGCATATGAGCACATTGAAATGCATTGACCAGCTGCTACTCAGTTGTTGTTGTTGCTGCTGTTGTTGTTGTTGCTGCCATTGTCTACAGTTGTTGTTGCTGTTGTTGTTTCACATACTTAAACAGTTTTGCGCCTGGTTAACTCGTTTTGGCCATCTGCGAATGTGTCAAGTTGAGGGTCGTATGGGGAGTTATTGTGCCTCACAACAATGGGGAGCTGTGGTGAATTTGTTTGGGCTGGTGAGATTTCTGAGGTCGGAGGTTGTACTCTGGCCTTTAGGGGGTTAAAGTTGGCGCTTTTGGTTATTCGGTTAAAATGTTGTAGCTGTTGTTGCTGTTGTTGTTGTTGCTGTTGTTTTTGTCTGTTATTGTCTGTCTTTGCGCTGCCGGAAATGTCGTTAAATGAAATTGTTTTTGTCAAAATTAATGTGCAGCAACCAAAAGTGTGTGAGAGACAACGACGACGACGACGACGACGACAGCATCATCAGCGGGTTAACTGTGTGGGTGTGTGTTGCCCCTTCTATATTTATGTAAATGTTGCTGTGTGTGTGTGTGTGACAATAGACACACACTTATTGTCAAAATAATAACTACAGCAGCATTCATTTAATTTACTTGAAAATTAAAGAAATTCACTTTTAAGAGTTATTTCAAAACTTTTAATGTAAACATCTGAGTTGCAAATAAATTTTAGACTATTCCAAAATTAAATAAAATTTATAATTATTACATGAGTTTTAAGTATTCTTAATTCAATAAGAATGTTCATATTAAATTTGGTAAAAAATCATTTTTCATAAACTAAAAACTGTAGTTATGTTATGAACAAAAATCCCCAAAGACTATTTTTCTCAATAACATTTTTTTTCGAATTTTTAAAAGTTGATTTAAAAATCTTTTATAACATAAATTCGATAATATGCAAGATAGAAAAATGCCACATTTACAAGTTATCAAGAAATTATATTTCACTGTGTAGGTTAGATAAAGTTTTAAATTTAATAAACAAAAGGAAAAAAAACTAGAACAACCAAAAGAAAGTTTAGAAAAAGGTATGTTATTTATTTTTAGTATGAAGTTAGTTAATGCTTTAATTCAGCGGTGGGCACGAAATCTGAATTCGGGAGCAGCCGCTAGCTCCCGGAGCCCATGCGTGCCCACCGCTGCTTAAATTTATAAAATTAATTTTTTCTTTTAATCAACAGAAAGTGCCGAAAATCAATGCTTGCTATTGCAATTTTTTAAACTTAAAAAACATTGGAAAATGTTTAAATATAACATATAATAAATAATATATAGTATGACAAACAAGAGTTTCGGCTGAACTTATAATTTTGACCACGACTGTATGTATTTATGTACCTCCATATACAGAAATATGTTTATAAATGTGTATTTGTCTGTTTTGTCCAAGTACGTGACAGATTTTGATGAAATTTTATCGCCAAATGTGTTACAGATCTTCATGTGTGTGAGTGAGAGAATGTGTGTAAGGGAGAGAGTGTGTGTGAGTGTGGGGCTTGTTATAATTGCCAACTCAATGGAGGTTAACTCGAAAAAGAGTCCCTTTCCCTTCCTCACCACCCATAACCAAAAACAACCCAACACTTTGCAGCTGAGTCTATTGAGATGTTGGGCGTGTTGTCTGAATTGAGTTGGGGTTGAGTTGGAATCGAGTTGGGATTGAGTTGGTTGTTGTTAGGGGGGGAACTAAACAACATTTGGAATGCCAAGCAACATTCGAGAGCAGAAATACCAGGAAAATGCTTAAGAAAGAAATCAACAGAAATATGTTTAGAATATTTATTTGGCACTTCAAATGCTCAATGAACCTTTTTACATACTTAAGAACACTGATGTTAGACTCATCATAGCCAAAATAGTACTAAAGTAAAGTTAAGTAAAGTGTATTTAGATGAAATTGTAGCTAGAATTAGTACTTAGAACTAGAAGATGTATTTTGTTAAGTTTACTTGGTAAAAAGGAAGTCAAATGCATTGTGTTCTTTTGAATAAGTAGTCGGAGATTCTAGGAAGTCGTCTACTACTATTGCAATTAGTACTCAGAGCTAATACTAAGTAGAAGAAGAAGTAGCTAAGCAGTTGTATTTGCTAAAATGAAACAAATTCTTAGTTTCAAACATATCTGTTAAATAATGATTTGTAATCATAATCATTAGTAATTCGATTTTTTCTTTTAAAAGTCGAACTAATGATTAAATTACGATTATTTTCGGGTTTGCTCAATTATTTAATTTTAATTAATTTAATTATTACAAAAAATCAAAAATAATCTTAAATTATTACAATTATTCAAAAATAAACAGAAAAAAAAAAAAAAATAACCCTTTTGAGTATTCGGATTTTTTCTGATTATTTTTGAATAATTGTAATAATTTTAGGATATTTCTTATTTTTTTGTAATCGTAATCATTAAATAATCACAAAAAAAGTGAATTATATAGTCACTACGATTATTTCCCAAAGTATTCTATATGGTTTCTATATATGGTTTCAAAATAGTAACTTATAAATATTACTAGGTAAAAGTTGCATTTAGTGTTGGAGAATTTACACTTTAGTACCAAACAAAGCACTAAAAATTCTAACAAATTCTTCAATATTATAATGGACATCATTGAACGACGCCCGTAACTCAGTGAACTGCGTTAATCACTGTTTAAGCCAAGTCAAGTAAATTAGCGATAACTTTTTTCTTTTTTTGGTTTCCGGCTTAAGCCAAAACAGCGTTGTGGTCCACAATTTAATGGCCAAGTTAGCTGCAGAGTATATGGGATTGGCTATTGGCCTCTCGCACTTTTATGACGCGACCCAAAGGTGCTTACGCCTCCCTGCCACTCCCTCCCCCCACCGCCCACTCCTTAACAACATGTATGTGCCACATCTCGGGCTGTGTTTAAATTTATGAGGCATAAAGCCAAAGCAAAAGCCGGCCAAAAACGGTAAGACAATGAAAAAACATATTAGAAGAGGGCCAAAAGCAAAACATTTTCTTTTTTTTTTTTAAAGACCAAAACAGCAAATGTAATAAGGCGAAGAAGGAGAAATGGGAGGACAATGATGTGAAGAATGTTAAGGTGTAAAGAGAGAAGTGGAGAAAGAAGTAGAAAGAAGAGAAACGACAACAACTGGACGAATGACATTAAAGTTGCTCGAAAAAAAGAGAAAGGAACTTGACTTGAATTCTGCTTCCCTGTTGTTGTTTTTACTCCCCCTCTCTCTACCCTCTTTCGCTTCTCCTCCCACTTCTCGTCCTCATGTGTTGCTCTGTTTACCTGACTCGCGTTAGAATTATGACACAAAGCCGCATAAATCTTCTTGACGATAAAAAATTGCAGCGTAAAAACAGAAAAAAGTCGAATGACGAAGAAGATGAAGTAGAAGTAAAAGCTGACCAAGAGCAGAGCTTTAGGCCCGTTTTAACTAGGCCTAGACCTAGACGTAGACGCCTTCTCCCAAACTCAATTTACTTGTTTAGTTTTTTTCTCTGCTTTTATCATTTCAACTGATTGATTTACCGCCAGCACACAATGCAACCAATATCTGTTCCGAGTTCTCATTCATGATTGATGTCGTTTATTAGCAGATTTTAATTGAAAGGTTGACAAAGCCGAAAAGCGCTCGACTAGAAGATACTCTGTAGCAACGAATTTAGACCAAGAATTATGTAGGTAACCAGGGTATTAAGCCGAAACGAATATTGGTTTAAGTCTACAACAAAAACTACAATAACAACAACCCCAAGCTGAATAGGCAGAAATAAAGTTGGGAGCAGCCGCTGTCTCCCAGAGCCATTGCGTGCCCTTCGTTGGTTTAAGTTACCGTTTCGGTTATGTCCGCATTTAGATTTTTGCTGATCAGTTTCGATAATTCTTTTTATATCGGTTACTTAACGGTTATCGGTTTTGTGCATGTTTCGGTTTCAATATTATTTCGGTTTCAATATGATTTCGTTTAACAACCAACAATTATTTAAAACGTTAAAAACATGTATGTTAATTTGAAAACAAATATTCAAAAATTTTCTAAATTAAGATCATTTTATTGAGATCAATATACACATACGAAATAAAATTGAAACTTACTTCTGAAAGCCAGGATTACACCTTAATAACATGAATAAATGTTCTATTAAATATGAATCAGTTCTTAAACGGTAATTTCGGTTGGAATCTTTTCGGTATTGGTATAATATAAAAGTTTTTTTAACATGAATACATTTTTTGTTATGGATGAATCGGTTTCTAAACGGTTATTTCGGTTGGTATAATTTCAGTATCGGTATAATATAAAAGTTTTTTACGGTTGCGGTTACCAATTTCAATTGGTTAATACCGGCTAATGGTTACGGTTATGGTTTCAGTTAAAAATCCCTGGTAGCAATCTTCAAAACTCATTACATAAAAGTTTAAATGAACCACTGGATTTTATAGATAATTTTAATTTGTGAAAAGTTTAAATATCTGAATAAAATTATTCAAAAAACTTAAATTGCTCACAATTATAAGAATTTTCTATCTAAGCACAACATGATATTTTGAAATAATCTAAAGTTTCTCTACACATTCCGTTGAATTATGCATTTTCAGAAATGCTCTTCTCATTATTTTGTTCAAACAAAGTTAAAAAACAAAGCAGAAAAATAAATTCTCAGAATTATGTTGCAAATTAAAAGTGGAAATTTTAATTTTATTGCTTGCAAACTTTCGTGTTTAAATTTCTGGCTTGTTAAAATTATTTCGAGTACTAATTAGTTAAAATAAACATAATACTTTTAGCTCTGGAAAGCAATGTATAAAAATTATATTCTAAATATATTTTTTAAGTAACTCATTTATAAAGCAATAATCTTTAGTTTAAGCTAATCAATTACAAAAATTTAAATAACTCGCAACTTGATGACTAATTAAGTAGCAAGCCAAAAACAAAAAGTTGAAAAAAGTTTTCCCAAAAAAAAACCCTGAAACGTGGCCAAAAGCTGACAGAAACATATGGCAACAAATCGAGTTTTGGCAACGATGTGAAACGAGCAAAACTATAGCACACTTTGTGGCCGATCATTGGGCCAAGTGAGTGTGTGAATGAGTGTGTGTGTGAGTGTGTGTGAGTGTTTGTGAATACAAATATGTGTGGAATTGTGTGTGCACTCAATTGAAAGCTGCTTTTGGCTGGCAGCACACAGGACAAGCAGTCAAGGAGGCAGACAGAAGGACAGACAGACGGTCCAACAGTCGAGCAAATACAATCTGCAGGCATTTTGGCCTGCTCTTCAATACTGGCAACTTACCAGCAACAACAATGCGTTTTAGAATTCTCTCGTACTCAACTCGAGTCAACTCAACTGAACTCAACTCAAATCGTAAACTGGCCAGAGAGACAGACAGACAGACAGACGGACAGCATAACAAAGGGAGAGGAAACACAACACAAGTACTCGCCTCAAGGCGCTTTTTGGGGTAACCCATGAAATTAGTATGACAAGTTGATGATGACCAAATGCTGTGGACAACCGAGAGCAACAACAACGACAACAACAACTACAACAACAATCATTGCTACAACTACACAGCAATTAACAACAATTCGTAATATGAGAGAAATGTGTGTGTGTGTGTGTTGCAGGGCACATGCGGCGTATGCGTAGCGCAGCACAAATCACACATCACGCATACGCAACGTTGAACACAACACATAGTTGGAAACTAGCAACTAACTATCTTTGGGTCAACTATTAAATATATGCCTAAATATTCGTATGCTTTGCTTTTACTTCATTTTATTTTACAACTACTTTAACTTTATTTTATAAAATGTTGCTGTTAAAAATATAAGAATAACCAATTTTTAAATTTTTGTACAAATTTATTGACTGTATAAAAAAAAAAGAAGCAATTTCTTGCAGTTTTTTCGCTGCAATTAAAAATTTTGTTATTTTAACATTTCTGATTATTTTGGTTTACTTTTGATTTTTTTTGATTATTTTGGCTAATTTAAAATAATTTGATTTTAACTAAATAGTCATTAATAATCAGAGATAATCAAAAATAATCAGAAATAATCCAAAATAATCAGTTAGATTATTTTGATTTTTTCTGATTATTTTTAAATAATTGTAATAATTTTAGATTATTTTTTAATTTTTTTTTAATTGTATTCATTAAATAATTGGGCAAAACCGAAATTAATCATTAGTTCGACTTTTAAACAAAAATAATCTAATTACTAATGATTATGATTACTAATCATTATTTAACAGGTATGACTCGAACTTATATAACTCGAATTTCTCTCTAACTCGAGCTAAATGAGTGGCAGTAAAATTAAAAAATTTAAAAAAAAAAAAACTCTATAAGTCGAATAATAATAATGGTGATTCGAGTTAGGGAAATTCGACTGTAATTTGATAATAACTGCGAAAACTGTTTACTCATAAAGGTCAAATCAATTGTTAGAAGTATTTATACAATGTAATAAATTTTTGTTGGTTGAAAATAAAATATTATAAAACTTATATAAAATCTGCACTTAAATCTTTTAAATTCGACTACTTTTGACAACAAATACCATGTAAAGTCATTTTAAAACAGTTTACATATTTTTCCCGTCGCCATTTTGACTTTAATTCCTTTTGCCTCTTCTCTCTCTCTATCTTTCATTTTCTCCCTTACACTTAATATCTGCTGTTTTTCATTTGTTTTTTTTTTCTACTTTTTTCTATACATTTCCTGTGTTCTCTGAAAGAGAGAGTGAGAGAGAGAGAGAGAGAGAGAGAGGGAATGCCGTGAGGCATTTACACAAAAACTCCTTTTCATTGCCCGATTTTCACATTGTAATCGAGAATTGTTTGCATTACATTCAACAAGCCAGGGGCGTAGTTGTCGAGGGGGGCTGGGGGTCAAAGTAAATTCAACTCGTTGCTGGCACAATTCAAGTGCTGTTAAAATACACTATGGGAAATTGTTTGGCCTCTACGTAAATGTTGTCAACGGCAGCAACTTATCAATGACGTTATCAGTCGGTTAAACATTAAATTCGTGATCCAATAGCTTTATCAGCTATTGAAGGCATATACTACATTCAACTGTTACATGATCTAAACATATTTAGAATTATGGATTCAATTACATGGCACTTTTCTACCTTTTTAAACAGATTTTATTTATATTAAAGAAAATAATTTGTTAAAATACAAAAAATACAAATAATAATACAAAAATAATATAAATATTAATAATAACGAAAAAGATCACGTTAAAATTTCATTATTGTAAAAAACTTCATATGAAACTTTCACATAATTTAAATCTATTTCTTCTTATAAAAGGTACTATTTAAAAAAAAAAAACACTTTTACATAAATCACACAATTTTCTAAATGTTCTACATATTACATGACACTTTTTTTACCTATTTTAACAGTTTTTTTATATTGAAAAAGTAAATTTAAAAAAAAAAATAATAATAATAATAATAATAAAAAAACTATACAAATAATAATACAAAAATAATTATGTAAATAATAATAAAAAAATACAAATAAAAATACAAATAATAATGAAAATGATAATATTAAAATTTTATAATTGTAAAAACTTTATATGAAATGTTCACATTATTTAAATTAATTTCGTTTTATAAAATTTAATATTTAAAAAAAAAAATGTTTACATAAAGCAGATAATTTTTTAAATTTTCTAAAAAGCTCCCCTTATGTCTGAGCTTTTTGTCTCATTTTGCAGTCGCACATGAAATCTCAGTTCTACATTGGTGCAACCTAAAATTACAGGTGCTTTAATTGCCACGCCCAACTTGGCTGTCCAGCCATTAGCAATGCAAACAACAGGTCATAATTGCAAGTCTTATTCCACCTCCCCCTCCTCTGCCCTTGTTCAACATCATCATCATCGACCGTTGAATAACATGGAGAACTCTAAAATCAGTGAGTGGACTTTGCCGTGCGGTGTAATGACAAACTTGTGTTGCAGCTTTTGTTGTTCGTATTATTGTTGTTGTTGTTGTTGTTGTAAGTGGTGTGCGCTAAATGAGTTGGGTCATATTTACACACACACACACACACACACATACAGTTGCAAATATAATAACTAAACATACACATAAGTACATCTTTGTATCTGTATCTGTGTGTGTTTGTATCTTTTTCCTGCTGCAACTGTTCCTTCTATATCCCCTCTCTTTCTCTCTCTCTCTCTGCCTGCCTTTTCTTTTTTGTTTAGTACATTTCCATTGCCTAACACCACATGCCACACCCCTCTGCCCACCATTTGAACGGCAAATATGCCGCTTGCCGTTTTTTTATGCGGATTTCCTAGCGGGAATTTCAAAGCAACGCCAAACAATTTTACACTTGCCAAAACAAGGGAGTGACTTGTTTGTAAAACCAATTTGAGTCTTAAACTATTTATAACTAATTAAACATGTCAACATGAAAATCAACAATATATAATTATCTAATATATAAGTGGAAATCTGAATTCGAGAGCACAACAATAACAACCACAACAGTAGGCAGAAAAGTAGTTACGAGCAGACGCTGCTCCCGGAGCCACAGCGTGCCCACCGCTGCTCTAGATCAGTGTTGCCAATTTAGCTATTTTTCCGACAGATTTAGTGGGTTGCAACTGGCAATGCGGGATAAATTGTAAATCAGCGGGTAGCGGGAATTTTAGCTACTTCAAAAATAATTTTAGCTTTTTGAAAACATCTGGTAATTCATGTATTTTATGTTTTACGATGCCACACTCAAACACTTTGTAGTATTTTTTCCATTTGAATGGCACAAAAACATCGATAAGCCAAAAGAGCATTAAATTTTGTCGTTTTTAACTATGAAATCTATTGAATCTATCACAATTTATGAATCGATCGGTGAAAATGCGTAAAATATATATACAGTGGTCCACTAATGTCTTCATACCCCCTAACTTTGTCAATTTGATATCTTAAATCTATTCATTTAAATTCCGTTTGAATGATGCAAAAATTTCCTTAACTCATTATGTACTCATGGAAAGTTTTTAAATTTTTTTGTTAAAGTGAATTTTTTAACTTTTTTCCTCGGTCCCAAACAAAAATTATTTTGATGCAAAAAAAATTCTTAAAACAATTCTAAGAGTGATTGTAAGAGTTTGAAAAATAACTTCGCTAGTATATTTTATGATTTTTTGAAATTTGCTAAAAAGCCACTTTTTGTATCAGAAGGAGAAAAAAGGGGTTAAGATAATAATTTTTAGCCATTTTGAAATAGTAATAAAAAATATTAGCAAAGAGATTTTTCAAATGTATTTTTGCGTTAACTCCTAGAATTGTTTGAAGAATTTTTTTGCATTAAAATAATCCAAAAACACTTGATTAAATCAATAAAAATATCGTTTTACTACTTTAGCGTTTTTTTTAGCTATCAACAAATTTTTTTTTAAGCTATTTTCAGCTTTTTTCAAAAGCTATTTTGGCTTTTTCATGTCCCGAAGAGTTGGCAACACTGCTCTAGATGAGGGTATTTTCAATTTGTTGTGAAATTTGTAAGAAGTAAAGATCGATAGAGATTTAACATTTGTTAGGATATTTAATATTCGTTTAAGTATTCGTTTCTGTTCCTATTACAACATTTCATTATCATTCCGATAACAAAACCCAATAGCGGCATTCCCCGTTCACGCTCTTCTTCTTCTACCTGCCTCTGCCTCTGCTTCTTCATCAGCTGACAACTCTGTCTTGTTATCTGCTGCTCTTCGATTCGATTGCAATACGTTTCGATTGTGCAAAAAAAAAAAAAAGAGAGCGGCTAAACGAGAGAGCGAGAGAGAGAGCGGGAGTAGGCAGCGATGAGCAGCAGCTGCCAGCAGCCATAGTCGACTATTTTATTTTACTTTATTTTACTTTATTTTCATACATTTTTTTGTGTGCATATATTTTTCTCATTTTATTCGACTTGTTTCTTTTTCGTTTGTGATATTTGCGCTTTTTATGGGCCTGCGATTCTGCCTTTGTTACTTTTTATTTTATTTTTATGATTGAGCTGCCGAGATTTATTATTGTTTTCAGCTCTATAAGTGTGAGTAGTGTAGAGAGTGTTTGTTTGTGTGTGTTTTTTCATTTTTATTTTATTTTTTGGTTTGCAGCTGAAGAGCTTTCTGAAAATCCGCCTGTGGATTGGATTTGCCCGCCGTCGTCATTGTCTCTTGTGCTTTGACAAAAGCTACTCGACTTTGCTGTCCACACACCGTCGACGTCGCTGTCGCCGTCGCAGTCGCAGTCGACGCCACCCGCGTCCCACACTGACAGCCGCTGCTTTTCGTTCCACACTCTCTTTATGGGGCGCTGCCTCTCTTTGCTTCCATCATTTTTGTGTGTGTGTGTTTGACTTGGCGCAGTTTAATGCACTCTACTCAGTTGGTTTCGTTTCGTTGCCCCTCCTGCCCCCCTTTCTGACCCCCTTTCTACCCAGTCAACACAGTTGCCTTTTGTTGGCATATGTCAGTTTTGCAATATTTTGTCATATCTTTGCCAGCCGCTGGTTTTTGTTTTTAATCGGTTTTTTGCTGTTTTTCATTCTTTTTTTTTGTGACTTTTTAAAAGGACCCCATTTAACAGTTGGAGCTGAAAAAACTAGAAAACTCTTCTTTCTCTACAAGAACTCCAAACGTTTCTCATAGTTCGCCCTTTGACTAGCGAATAAAAGTTGCACACTTTAATTGAAAACGCTTTGTTTTTACCTTGATTTCCACTTTTCGACATTTTCTTTGAGCTTTGAAGGACTGCAACTTTCATAAATGAAAGAGTTCAGAGCTAACTAGAAGAACTATGCATGGTAGCACTCTCTTTATAGTAGAGCAGGGGTGCCCAAAACTGCCTAATGGATGTGCACGGACCAATACAAATTAATGAAATCGAACGCACACATGTAATACAAATTTTTTTTATTTCAACATTTTTCTTCAAAAAAAAAAAAACATCCGCATCACACGTTTCACAACGAAGTGAAGCTTTTCTCTTTCAGTGTACACAAAACGATAAGACAACAACAAAATACATTCGGATTAGCAAAAGCAAAACGACGCAATGCAATTGTTTTTGTTTTGCCAGCAACGAAAGTTGACGGAAAGTAACAATGCAAGATTTGTTCTTGTTTTGCCAGCAACGAAAGACGACCGAAAGCGTAATGTGCAAAATTTGTTTGTGTAATTTGCAATGTGCGCCAGAAGCTTACCAATGTGTATTCTCATATGCTTCCCATATCCTATGTGCAAAACAAAATCAAATGTGCTTTGTGTGTATAGGCGATGGGCATCCCTGTAGTAGAGTATCGTATTTAAGAGAACTTGAACTAGAATCTTTAAAATGCAGATTTTGTATCTTTGCAGTTTATTTTAATTATTTGACTTCTGCACAAATTTTCATTGCATTCTTTTGTTGTCAATTTGACAAAATTTACAACTTTTCAAAGTTGATTTAATGATTTAATATTTAGGTCAACACTATCTTTCAATTGTTTTTTTTGACCCAAATAGTAAGTTGCTAATCTTTTTTCCGTTGACAACATTTTTAACTCACCGCAAAATTAAACGAAATTCCCCAAAGCAAGCGTTAGATTTGATTTCCATTAGACCAAAAACAGATTTAATCAGTGACACTCACCTGTAAAGAAAAGAGAGAGAAACACAAATATTAGTTGACAGGCAGGCGACAAAAAAGGTATGTTTGTATGTATATAATCACCATAAAAATTCTGTATATTGTGCACAGTAAATTTAATTAAATCATTTGAGCGATAATAGAGACAGTGGGGCAGGCAGAAATCTACATTTAAAATAAAATATAAGCCAATAAGTAGAACGAGAGCGCAAAGCGAAGCCGAAATGACAAAGTGGAACTCAAAGGGAGCACACTAACACACACACACATACAAATGAGAGCGGCGAGAGAGCGAGTCAAAGTCAATAAAAAGAGCAAGTCCAAGTAACAAGTCCATGTCAAAAGAAGAAGATAAAGAGAGCACGCATAAGAGAGTGAACGCACGATTGACTGCAAGAGAGGTGGCGGCAGGAGGAGGTGGGGGTGCTAAATTATTGCAATGTTAAGCACAACACAGCATGTTGCTTTTGTTATTGCCACCTATATTGATTGTCAAATGAGTTTGACGCGAGCGAGTCTGTCAAGAGTTGTGCACTGAGGCGTTGATTACGTATACGACGCGTGTGACGTGCGATTAAGAGTGATCGATGCTGGCAGAGCAGCGCTCATTGTCGCTCTGTCTGTGTGTGTGTGTGTGTGTGTGTGTGTGTGTGTGTGTGTGTGTATGGAAGTGAGTGAGAAATATAACAATTAAAAAGTGAGACGCATTTGCTGATAAATATTGCTATTGGCAAAATACTTGATTAAATATTAATTATTCTTTAAGTCTTATAGGAATAATTAATTCATACGGAAGACCTTCTTCTAAGTTTTAAAAACTATTTATTGCAAGTCTATCTGTTGTAACAATTATATGACAATTTTATATTTATTTACAATATTTATTGACTACATTTTTACAAATTATTAATTGTTTTTTTATTTTTTTTTTGTTATTTTAAATTTTCTTCAATTATAAGCGACTCATAAATTTAAAATTTTTTTTTTCCCCCTCTACTTACAGTGTGCCACAAATGTCTTCATACAGCATAAATTTGTCAAACTTGCGTATAATAAAGATTTTTTGTTGCGGGTTTCTTATATTAATCTTTTATTCACTTATATTCCGTTCGAATGATACAAAAATTTATTTAACCCATTAAGTACCGATCAAAAATTTTGAATTAAAAAAAAAAGTCAATTTTTCAACTTTTTTCCTCGATTTTTTCAAAAAATATTTTTATGCAGAAAGTTTCTTCAAACTATTCTAAGAGTGACTGAAAAAAAAATGTTCAAAAATATTTTTGCTAGTATTTTTTATAGTTTTTTGAAAACTGCAAAAAAGCCAGAAAAAGGGGTTGAAATCGTAATTTTTAGGAAACCCGCATGAAAACATCTGTATTAACATATACGCAAATTTGACAAATTTATGCTGTATGAAGACATTAGTGGCACACTGTATTTTTAAAGAATTGTGCTAGAAAATCGGAAACAAACTTTGTAGACCTTTTTTTGTCAGATTCTAATATCAAAATATCTACTGTATATCATTGTAGGGTATCCTTTTGTCAAGCTGTTTCGTCTACATTTCAATTACATTGCGTGTCAAATTGCCAGTACACGCATCCCGCAATTGAAGTTTTTTGAACCCTTCAAATAATATAATTTTGGTTATATTTAACTAAACAGGTTGAATGAACCCAAAGAATAATCTATAGTATGACAATAACTTGTAACTAATTAAAACCAATAATTAAAGTAGTTTTATTCACACGAAATTTAAGCATTTACTTTGGCATTCATTTAAGTGCTCTTCGTTTTGCTATTCAACTCGGATTGCTGCACTCAATGTGCATGTGATGTTGGCTAAAACCAACCAATTAGCGTAGTTTTGTTTAAGCCATTAAAATGAGAGCCGAAAAATATCGACAGCAGAGGGAAGAGGAAAGAAAAGCGTGAGGAGTCGCGTCTAAAAACTGTCATGCGTGTGGCAAATTAATGCGACAAGCGTTGGCATTTCGTGCAACACGTTGAAAGCCAGCAGTAGGACACTTGTGTGTGTGTGTGTTTGTGTGTAAGTATATGTACTACATATGCCACATGCCGCATGCCACTGCAGCTGCCGTTGCTGCTGATTCTCATGGATGTGCCGTGTTAAGCGACACACGCAAAAATGCGTGGCCATGTCCGGCATTTGAGGCCAGAAGCCACACACACAGACATACACTACTGGCCAAAATAATAAGCACACTCTTTATTTTACTAAAAAAGGTAGTAAAGTCAAGTCTTCACAGTTAAAAAAAATATATTTGGAAAGGTCGTTTAAATTCCGTTTGAATAATGCAAAACTTTTCTTAACCCATTAAGTACCCATTGAAAATTTCGAGCTTATGTAAATGTTTCCTTTTGAAACATTTTTCCTCAATTTAAAAATAAAAGAGTTTTGGTTCAAACAATTCCGGGAGTGACTACAAAAGCATCACTTTTAAAAATCTCTTCGCTAGTATTTTTTAAGAATTTTTTTAAAAGTCCTAAAAATTACTATTTTAACTTCTTTTTCCTCATTTTCATACAAAAAGTGTTTTTTTTTTTTTTAAATTTTCAAAAATCATAAAAAAAATACTAGCGAAGATATTTTTGAAAATTTCTTTTTGTAGTCACTATTAGTTTAGTTTAGCGAAACATTTTGCATCAAAACATTTTTTTGTTTAAAACCGAGCAAAAAAGTTTCAAAAGTAGACTTTTACAAAAATATGAAATATTTAACGGGCATTTAATGGGTTAAGGAAAGTTTTGTATCATTCAAACGCAATTAAAATGTCGCAACAACGGGATTTTGTTTTCATGTTTGATTGTAATGTCAAAATAACTTTCGTTTCTATTATTATTTTCATAACTGTATGTATATAGAGATGTATGCATATGTATTTTTGTGTGTCTGTCACTCATTAAAACGCCCACAACTGCTGCCCACGTCCACGCTAGAGGTTTACGCCGATTATGTTAGCTTCGGCGGCGGCGGAGAGGCCCGAAATAACCGGCGGCGGCGGCTTAGCCGGCAGAGAGGACCGGCGGCGGCGGCGGCCAAGCCGCCGTTGAATTTGTCGGCGGCGGCGGCGTATGCAGTAATTTAATAAAATTTTCCCTTTTAAATTTAAAAAAAAAGCCAGTAGAAATTTTTTACAAATTGCTAAAAAACAAAAAGTTTTTCAAAATCACTTTACAGTCATTTTCATAAACTTGATTTTACATTTGTAATTTAAAAAAAAGATTAAATGATTTAAAAAAAAAATATTTCAAAATTTTTTTGATTTTTGCTTTTTAAAATTGTATTAAAAAGCTATGACGCCGGACGCCGCCGCCGCCGCCGCCGCGCCGATATTTCCGTGATTTGGCGGCGGCGCGTCAAAAAGACCAAAAATCGGCGGCGGCGGCGGCGTGGCGCGGCGGCGTAAACGTCTAGTCCACGCCCACGCCTTCGTTAACCACAGGACCTCAACACGCGTGTTGCGCTCGCCAGTTTTACGCTTTTTTCTTTTACATTTTATATATATTTTTATTTTTTTCAGTGCTGAAATTTCATGTTTAAGTAATTGCCGCCCATATTTTGATGAAAGGTTCGGGTTCAATTACTTCATTATAACAACTCAAGTGGGGATAACAAGTGAGGATTGATATGCAATCAATGCCAGCGACTATCGAATATCGATTGCATATACACAATTTATATATTCATTTTAAATTATATTGTTACTGATAATTATATTCGTATTTAATTGTTTATTTTTCAAATTTATATTTTGAATTATAAAAAAAGTCAACTTTTAAACCTTTTTCCTCGATTTTTTCAAAAAAAAATTTTTGATGCAGAAAAATTTATCAAACAATTCTAAGAGGACTGCAAAAAAAATTTTTCAAAAATATTTTTGCTAGTATTTTTTATAATTATTTGAAAATCCTAAAAATTACGATTTTAACCCCTTTTTCCAACTTTTCACACAAAAAGTGGCTTTTTTGCAGTTTTTAAAATATTATAAAAAATACTAACAAAAATATTTTTGAAAAAATTTTTTTTCTGCATCAAACATTTTTTTTTGGAAAAAATCGAGAAAAAAAGTTGAAAAATTGACTTTTTTTTAAATTCAAAATTTTCGATGGGTACTTAATTGGTTAAAGAAATTTTGGTATTATTAGAACGGGATTTAAGTGAATAAAAGATTAATATATGAAACCCGCATCAAAACATCTTTATTATACGCAAATTTGACAAATTTATGCTGTATGAAGACATTTGTGGTTCACTGTAAGGTACATCTGTTTACTCGTATCTAAAAATAAACTGACCCACCCTAATGCAACCTAATGCACAAAAAAAAAAGCTACATTTCAAATGATCAACAACAAATTCACCTTCCGTAAACAAATTTAACAATCTATTGCAAATAATAATAACAGATCTTATCTATCAAGCTATGAATGCAAAACAAACAATAAGACGATTAAGTATTAAGACTAGACGCTCAAGTTAAAATGACAAACTTTAACTAAAGTCAAATAAGTAACGATAGCACATAATTTTGTTGCTGAGCGAGCTGACAGCTAAAGAGAGAGAAGAAGAGCGAGCGAGGTTAAAAGCAAGCAACCAATCAAAACTTAAAAGTGCCAAAATAACCAAATTAAACAGCAGCACTGTCAACAACAGAGCGCAACAGAATGAGAGAGTGTGAGAGAGGAGAGCTCTACATAATGTTGTTGGTGTATTTGAACTTGTAGGTGAGTGACGCGCGCGCCTTCATTCTCTCTCTTTACGCTGCTGCTGCTGCAATTAGAAGAGCGCGCGCGCAGCTCACACTCAAAAATTCAAGGACAAGAGAGCAAGCGATTGATTTGCATATTTGTGCGAGTGGGAGAGCATGACAAACCGGCAAAGAAGCAAAGACAAAATGAAACGCAGAGCGGCGCATCAAGTAATTAATTAGAGCAGGAGGGAAGAGTGGGCGTGTTAGAGGTTTATTATATTATTGTTTGACATTGTGTTTGTATTTTTGATTAAACATATACATATTTAAATTGCCGTTTTATAGATTTCCTTTATGTCTGTCTGCCTGTTTGTTGTTTTTACTTTAATTTGCCATGTATATTGTGAGTTCTATTTGCTGACGCTGACGTCGCAGTCGACGTTGGCTGCGCGCTTGACTGCATTTTAATTAGCAGCGCATCAAATTTGTTGCCTCATTTTAGTTGCCTTTGTTGTTGTTGTTAATGCACTTAATATAAATTAATTTATTAGCGCACATTCGTAACGAGACTGACATGTGAGTAATGTAATTATATACATATGTATGTACATATGAGTGGGCGGGGGCCTTTATAGGGTTAACACGCGCGAGGAAGGCCCCTAACGTTGGCCAAGTGTGTTAGCCATGTTTGCCAAATACACTTGAAATCAATGAATATTTTAACCGAAAACAGAATTGTTAAATACTCCTATACAAACATACATACATACATATGTACATAGTATGTACATATGTATAAGTGCATCAATTATATTTATAAGCACAATAGTTTTATTATACTAATTGTTCCCCTATTAAAAAACAATTTACCTCAAAGTAAATATATAAATAATTGGGTACGATTTTAAAATTGTTTTAACATGCAGTCGAACATCCTTAACTCGAACTTCTCTAACTCGAACTAAATCGGGTGGCAATAGCGTTTACTCAGCAAATTTCATACAAATCTGCTTCCGTAACTCGAACTTCCCTAACTCGAATTCCTTCATAACTCGAACAAAAATATTGGCCCGTGCTTCTGTAAGTCGAATTTTTCGGGAAAATCTCCAGTAAAGTTTGATTTTTTTTTTCTTTTTGTTATATGCTTTTGTTACCGGCTCATTTGGATATGTAATATTGATGTACATGGAACATTAACATATATTAATGTAATATGATAAAATATTGCATCAACAATTACATTGGCTGGTGAATTAGCTTCAGGAAAAACGTACTTTATGTACTTCATTGTTAGCGTATCAGCGCAAGATTATTCAAATTATTAAATTAAATTATTGAATATTCAAAGTTATTAATTAAGGAATTTGAAAGTAGACCAAATAAATTAAAGTTGCTGAAAAATGTGGTATCTCAGCTAAAACATTTTTCATTATATTAAAAAATTAAATATTAATTATGATGACATTTGAATCGGTAACTTCTTCTGGATACAGCAAAGAAACGAGGAAACCAATTTCTGAGAATATTAACAGGTCTTAAACAAACTGGAGTTTTTGTTGTTGAAAATAACAAGAAAAGTTTGCAACTTGAAATGTATTTATGATTGAATGCATTTGTAGTTTCTTTTAAGAGACTAAATAAAATAATTACCCAAGTCGAAGTCTCCCTAAGTCGAACTTTTTGTTTGGATAATGGTGATTCGAGTTAGGAAAGTTCGACTGTATTTTATTTTGCAAAAAAAAAACTGTTTTAATTTTTTTTATCTTTATATTTTACTGTAATTACCAAAGCTGGCAAAAAAAAACTGTTTTACTGTGGTTTTAAATAAAATAAAATTTAAAATAAAAAATGGTAAACTAAACAAATTTTCCTTCGATTCAATTTGTCAATAACAATTATCTTTTTTTTTAGTAAGTATTCTGTATCTTTTTAAAGTATATTGCTCATTAAACGTTCCTCTGGAATGTGACCTCAATTATTAAAGACTCTGATCTTACCAATTAAACAAAGGCATCTCTCTCTAATCCCCATAGGTACAGTCGTAATACGTTGTAGAGAACTAAATAGTTATTACGAAATACACGAGAAATTTTAAGTACAAGTATTTAATGTAGTTATACCTAATAACAATTTGTTTTAATGATTATTTCTGATGACATCGCGTGCCAGCTGGGAGAACTACATTTTCCCCTCCCTTTCCTCTAATCCTCCCCTTCTTTTCCACTTCCCTCCCTTTCCCACATTTCTCTTAGCCCCCCGTAAAACCGATATTTGCTCCACTCTCCCTTTGCTTTATTCGATTTCGTTCTTTTCGTTCCATTTTTCTTGCTAATAACTTTTGCTGTTGTTGTTGTTTTGCTAGTCCGTTTTCAATTGTTTTTCCTGCTTCTTCTTGCCGCATACACAAATAATTGCATTTACTCAGCAACGTATTTTGTTGTTGTTTTTGCTATCTTGCTTTATTTATTTATTTATTGTTGTTGTTTTTTGCTATTTATTTTGTGCACGTTTGTTTGATTTTTTCTTATTTTACTTTATCTTGTTGTTGTTGTTGTTATTGTTAATGGCCTTTAAATTTTTGCGCCGACTATTTTACTGTTTTTTTTTTATTTTCTCATTAACGCCTCGCCGCTTGTTCGACTTTGACCAATTGTTGTTGTTTAGTTGTTGGCCTGGCTTTTATCCATACATAAATCATTAATCATTTCACTTGCTGCAAACAAATTTCATTTTATCTACCAAATTTATTACAATAACAATATTTCAAGCGTCAAAACGCATCAAAAGAGATGGAAAAATGCAAAAGCAAATTTCATTTAGTTAAGTCAAAGTCTCAATACTCTTATTTAAACTAAATATCTGATAGAACTCACAGATACATATGTATCTTTTAGATACAATTGTATCTAGCTACGTCAAACGAACATTCTAGACTCACAGACTTCAAATCAACTAAAATATCAGTGAGTGTATATAAAAGTCAATGCAAAAATTGCATAAAATTAATCATAAACAATCACATTTTTTGCTGCAGCTATAAAAATGACCATAAAATATAAAAGTAAAAACTTTCATTGCACTCATAAAAAGTAATTCAAATTACATGCAGCTATCGCAGTTAACTGTACACTCGATACATACTTAAATACAATCGATAAAAAGTTGATAAAATTCAAAGAGAAGCGGAAATTAAAGCGAATCAACTAGTTTTAGTTTATTTTATATACTTTTTATATAAGCTAACCAAATTAAAGTTAGTCAATCCATTGTTCATTAGATTTAAACTCGAGTATTTTGTTAACTACCTTATAAATTTTGCAAATTACCCATAAACTGTTTGTGATTATTGTTAACGTTATTTGTAGTTCTCATATTACGAGCAATAAGTTAGGCCTACGCCCTCAGTGGGCGTGGTCAGTCACGAATACAGGCGGGTAAGAGTTTTTAAGTCATGGGTGTAGTTTGACATTGTCCTAGGTTTTTAGTTTTAAACAATTTTTTTGGCATTGACTTAGATTCGGTTTAATTTTTGTTGAAATTGGTTAAAAATCATTGAAATTTATTTTATAAATATAACAAATTTGGAAAAAACTTATTACATTGAATAAAATTAAATTTACTTTTGTAGTCTTATATGTATGTATTTAATTAATAAAAAATCCATTTCGATTTACATCATTAAACATTTAACATTTTGCCATGAACTTCCCTTAATTTTAGTGTTATAGGAGAAATTTTAGGGATTGAAAAATTGCAAAGCCAACATAAACTTGCAGACAAAAGTTTCTCTTAATATATTTGAAACTATCTTTGCATATAAAATTCTTTATTCTGACTCACTGAGTTAGTAAGTCAACTAATTGAATGAGAATCAACGTGTAGGCCAAACGGTTAAGGCTATATAGATGAAGTTTTCACACAACATAGCTGGGACAATTTTATTGCCACAAGACGGGGTTTTTTGAAATTCGACCCGTAAGCTGGTCAAATTCGGTGTAATTTGGTCAAAGTCAGACAAATAAGTATATCATATAGCTGCCATAGGAACAATCGGATATAAATTAACCATTAGTTTGAACAATTTTTTTGTTTTTTAAGATATCTCAACTCAAGTAAAATTGCAATTATCTTTTATAATAATAATAATAATCTACTTATTTATTATTATATTTATTTTATAACATAGAGATAAACTAAACCATTTAAATTACATTCCTACAACCTTAAACTAACTATTTTTCACACAGAGTACCTAATTTAAAAAAAAAAAGTCAGAAGCTTTGAAAATGAAAATTTGTTGAGAAACACGCATTTTCCCCGTACAAATTCTTAGCTTACATTATAATAATATAAACAACAATAAATATTAGAGCTTCCCAGCTTTTATGAGGTTTGACTTTCTACAGAATTATAAACTACAATATTAAATTTGGCAAACATATTATATCCAGCTAATCTAGTGTTGTGTAATCGCATCATTCTAATAAAGCAACCCAAAAAACTTTAAATTACCTCATGCAAAGTATTGTGAAAGGAAAACGGAAGGAGGAAAAATAGATTGAAAGTTCTAAACTTTGTTTACTTTTTTGTTGCATGCAAATCCCCAACAACAACAATATTAGCCGCCCCCTCAATATTCTCTCATTTTTCGACTCTGTCCACTAAAATAAAATAGTAATTTTGACAGAAGGAAACACAAAAAAATAAAGTGAAGAACAAAATAAAATTAATTTGCAATGCAAATGACTTTTAATAAATTTTTGAAAATTTTTTCTAGACACGACGGATGCTGTGAGGCTGTGAGAGCAGCTGTTGCTCACTTTGTGGGGGGAAAAGTGGGAAATTGGGGGTAGATGGAGACAGACAGACAGACAGAAGGCAACAAATGAAGCGACGCAGCTTTATAAAGTGGCAAATGGTTGGAGATAGACAGCGATAGAGAGAAACAAAGAGGGGAAAAAGTCACTCGGCTGGTTGCTCGACTCACTGGACAGAGAGACAAGAGACAAGAGACAGACAACTGATGACAGGGCGCATAATTTATGCACAGGGTGGGAGAGAGGGATGACAATGGGGGTAATCCACGGCTATGGCGACGTTTAATGAATCATGGAGAGAGAGAAAAGAGATAGAAAGAGAAAGAGGAAAAAAGTGCAGACAGTTGTTGAGCCAAGAAAAACTTTGGCGGCAAACTCACAGAATGAAACAATTTTCGATGAAAATGATAAAACGATAAAGGTAATATTATAATCTAAACAGAATATTAAATATAGTATATTCTCAGCAGTGGAAATCGATTGAGCTGTTTAAAATACCTTGAATTAATTCAACAACTTAGCGCATTTTCCACTCGTTGAAATGCTTTTAAAAGTTGACATGCTTTAAATACGAATAGCATTTAATTTAGGTGGAAATTTCAACAAATTGGTCAGCCTTGGGAGTTAATTAAAAAGTTGACTTTACTTAAATTTTAAAAGAATTGTATTTTTCAGACTAGTGGAAGTAGTTGTATAAGTTAAAATAACATGAGAATATAAGGAATGTAAAGAAGCTAAAACATATTTTCCTAATATTATTAGATTGGACTTTGGATTGGCTTTAACTTTAACTTTAACAAATTTAACTTGAAAAAGGAATATATCTAATAAGTTTTTTAAAACTTTTAACGGCTTTTAATGACTTCAATTTACATTTAAAAAGTTTTAAACTACAGACATTTTCAAGATTAAGCAGCATATCTTAAAATTTGCATAAAATCTTTAAATTTATCAACTTTAGATTCAAAAGATAACAGATTCAATTTAAATGGAACTTCTAGTATCAAATCAAGAACCTAAATTTTAAAAAATTTAAATTGACGAAAGAGTTTAATTAAAGATTATAGAAAATAAACTAGAAAACCTCTAAAATTTCCATTACTTTCATTACATCACTTTCAATCAGAAAAATGCTTTAAAAGTCAAAGTTTTCGCGTGCATAAATAATTTAAACGACAACTTCAGTTTCAGCACATATACAAAATGTATAAGATACAAAAAGAAAACTTTACTTTCAATGTAAAATTGATAGTCAACATGATATAACAAGATAGTCACGACACGACTGAGCGAGAGTCAAATGGTCAGACCGACAGAGACAGAAAGAGAGAGAGAGAGACAGACAATTCGATTGACATTCAATCAAAACCAAATAATATTCAGTTTTGGGTGACATTGTTTGTTGCAGGTGTCTGTTACGTGTGTTGTTTGACGACAACGACGACTATGAAATGTATGAAAATGCAAATGAGTTGTAGACTAGCAGATACTCTTAAAATATGTAGCAGGAATGGGGATTAAGATAATAATTAAATGTAATAATTGCCTATTTGCATCTCGCTGCAAATATATAACATACACAGTAAATAACATAACATACGAATACTCTGTGAGTTAACATAAGAATAACATGGACTAAACCAGTTGTCAATATCAACACAATCATGTTTGAATTGCGTTTCTTCGCCTAACAGCGCAATAACAGCGACTTAACAGAAATAAATCGTAGCAGCGACGCAGTTTATACTGTACGTTTGCGGCAGCGCAGCAGAAATGCACAAAAGAAATGCCGACACCTGATTTAGATAATAATTAAATGTAATAATCGCCTATTTGCATCTCGCTGTATACAGCAGCTCGCTGCAAATGTATAACATAAACTGTAAATAACATAACATACTCTGTCAGTTAACATAAGAATAACATAGACTTAGCCAATGGGCGGCACCAACACAGACATGTTTGCATTGCGTTAGTGTGCATTTTTCTTCGCCTAACAGCGGAATACCAGCGACTTAACAGAAATTAATCGTAGCAGCGACATTTTCTATGCTCAATAGATAGGGCTGTGCCGACAACTGATTTAGATAATAATTAAATGTAATTATCGCCTATTTGCATCTCGCTGTTATATGTACATATACAGCAACTCGCTTCAAATGTATAACATACACTGCAAATAACATAATATGCAAGTATAACATACTCTGTCAGTTAACATAACAATAACATAGCATAAGCATACAAGAGTAGAACATTCTGTATTAATAACATAACATACAAATATAACAAACTCTGTAAGTTAACATAAGAATAACATACAAATATAACAAACTCTGTAAGTTAACATAAGAATAACATAGACTAAGCATAGAAGAGTAGAACATTCTGTATTAATAACATAACAACGAATATAACATACTCTGTCAGTTAACATAAGAATAACATAGACTAAGCATACAAGAGTAGAACATTCTGTAATTTGCAATTGATAAATAATGGCAACAATATTCATTTTAATTGTAATTTCTAGTTTATTCTCAACTGTTACATACCAAATACAGGGTATATTTGCTAAATACACGTACCGTTCTCTTTTTTCCATCATGAAAAACAATAAAAGTTTTTCCACTCACACTTACTTCATTTTCATTTTCTTCAATTTTATTTCTCTCGTTTTATGTATTTTTTTTCTGTTCACCCGCTTTTTATATTTTGCAACTGTAAACGAGATTCTCTGCATGAAAATTCAGCTAGTATTTCAGTGCCTGCAGGACACATTGTCTGAGTGTTGTTGTTGTTTTTATTATGTTTTATTTTTGTTGCTGTTGTTGTTGTTGTTGTCGTCGCATCCAAAATAAATTGACGTGTTTGCAAAAGTTTTTATATTTGAATATGTATTTGCAATTTAGGTTTTATTGATAGCCTCTGTCTGTCTGTCTGTTTGCACTTTGCCTCCCTCTCTCACTCATTCTCTCTCTCTTTCTCTCTCCTTGTCCCTTCGTTTTCCTTGTCAATTTGTTGATTTTTGCGTGGCACGTGTTTCATTTTTTTGTTTTATTCTTATTTTTACGGCTTACTTCACACACACGACAACTGAAATGGAGAAACCATTTCAAATTTTGTTTTGTTATTTATTAAAAAATTGCCATGCCACGCCCCATTGGCAAATATTCAAAGAAATATTTGGCTTGTTGGCTTTGTTGTTGTTGTTTGTTTGTTTTGTTTGTTTTGCTGAACATTTGTACAATATTGGCGGATTTTTGATTTCAATTGCATTTGAATTGAATAATATCATTTAAATTGTTGTTGTAGGTTGAGGAAACAAAAGATATGCTTTGATTGATTGAAGGGGTTGGAATGCATAAGTAATTGAAAATCTCTTTTTTATTTTATTATATATTTTAAATTTCATTTGTTTATTGCACTGTTAAGCTCTGTAAACTTAGAATAGAGCTGAATAGAGCGTCAGGGGTTTAAACTTTAAAGAGAGTGCACAAAGTTCAATAGTTAATCTCTTAAGCTCGCACCTAAATGATCCTCCGCTCTTTGAAAGCTTCAAGCTCACTCTCTTTTTTAAGGAAAGAGAGTTATGCCAAAAGGATAATTAAATATCCCAATGCAATTTTGCTTCTCTTTATCTACAATCGTCATTGCTAGAAGAATATTTTACTCCTCTCTTTGTTAGCCAGCGTCAGACTTAAGATGATGCTCAATATAAGAGAGCTGTGTCAAAGGAATATCCTAAATGCAATCAACTTCATCATTAAATGACCATAATAATGATCATTTGAATGTGATAGCAACTGTTTATCTCTGTTTCTATCGCACACACTGTCTATCTCCCTTTCACCAGCTCAGTTACAAACTCTCATTTTGTTCGGTCTGCATTTCGACCCAGGCACTTTTGTGTCTCTCTTTCGTTGAAATCAAACTTTTTCCTTCCGCATGCATTTCACTTTTTCTCTCATTTCAGTTTTCATTTTTTTGCAGTTTTTATTGCATTTAAATACACACAAACATACGCGCAAACATGCTTTGTTTTGGCTGCTGTTGTTGTTGTTGTTGTTGTTGTTGCTGCTGTTGTGGTTTGCATTTCCGTTGCGCTTATCATGCAATAGCAGCGGTTGCTGCCTTCCTTACACACACACAAATACACACAGGCTAGCTAAAAAAAAGGAAAAGAGCAAAGGCAAAACAAGAAAACTATGACAAACGTGTGACACAAAAAGCGCCAAATAACGCGGCTGTGGTCGCGGCTTCACAGGCGACACAACAGCAGCAACGGCAGAGGCAACGGCAGCGACAGCGGCAGCGGCAGCGACAGCAGCAAAGAGCGAGAACAGTAGGCGCAAAAAGCTTAGACAATATAAGAGCGAAAACGAGCGAGTGAGAGAGTGGGAGAGTGAGTGACAACACAGTGTGAGTGTGTTTTGTTATGCGACAAACTTGTTGTTTGTTGTTATTGTGATTGTTATTGTTATTGCCACTACCGTTGATTATGTTGTAGTCGTGTAGTTTTATTCCTCACATTTTCTCTTGTTTTCGGGCACATTTTTCGCAAACGCAATAGTCAACAGACAGACAATGGGCTGTTAATGGGCGTGGGCGGCAAGGGGTAGTAGATGCTGTGGGGGAGGTTAGTTCAGTTCGTCTGATGTGTTGCGGTCGTTCATCTAACAACCTAAATAAGTTTCGCTGCCTCCAGTTTTTTTTTCGCTTTTCACATTATTTTTTCTTTTTGCATGTTAATGGAGTGTCAGAAGCATACATACATATACCCAGCAATCACAGACGGTCGACCGACCGACCGACCGACTGTCTAACTGAGTCACTGTAAAAAGGCCTAACCCACCAAAAAGACAACAACAACAACGCACAAAAGACAAACGCCGTGGCGTTGACAGCAGGCGAACTGGTGACATGCAGTCTACATACATATGTACATATATGTACATATGAGTGTGTGTGTGGGTGTGTGGGGGGAAGACGCACGTAGGTGTTTCTAATTGTGCAAGTCATGCACACTTGCAAACATCCTTAGGCATGGATACAAATCTGTTACTTATTTAAGAGAGCATTACAAGTGTAATACATAGATCGGTTCACTTAAATCAAATGCATAACTCTCTTAAGCATAAACGCACAAGCAAGTGAATACACACACACACACACACACACACGTTGCTTACTCTCTTCATTTAACTCAAATCTCTTATGCTATGCTCACCGTCCGTTCATTAAGTGACGCACTTCTGGCGCTGCTGCTGCTGCTGCTGCTGCTGACTTTGTTTCGAAACAAATGCGACCTCGAAAACAAAACAACAACAATGCCGTTACAGACAACGACAGCGACGGCAACGTCATCGTCATCAATACATCAAGCGTTGACGTTATTGCAAGCGCATTTGCTCTTCACCCACTCCCTCTCTCTTGCCTCCAAGCGTACTCTTTATATGCAATTTAAAGCAGCACACTGTCGACGTCATCGGCTGCCGTAAATTACCAGTCAAAACAAGTAAATAAATAAATTCGTATTTCGACGTGAGAAAAATGCATTTTTTCTTATTGGTATTTTTTTTGCTTTCCTTTTCGTATCTATTTTCTTAAGCTCTTTTCACATTGTGTGAATTTTTGAGTGAGTATTTGAGTATCTTGTTCATTTGTCACCTGCTGCTTTGCAATCTTCGTGCGGTTCGTTGACACATGTTTCCTTATTTAATATATTATTTGCTTGTTAATTGCTTTTAATTTATAGCTGCTAAAGTAAAATATTGAAAACAACAACAAATAAGATACATTTTATGGAGGTGAGCTGAAACGACAAGGTCAATGTTCAATTCATCATAAGAGAAAGCACAGCTGGCGAATACTCTGCACTTAAGAGTAAGTTCAAGGCAGATTATGCAATTCATAGAAACTACGTGATCAAATAAATAAACTAACACACACACATACAGACACATTCTGAATGCATCAAACAATAACGACAATTTTATACATGTATGTATGTATGTATGTACATCGGGGGTGTGTGTGGGTTCAAAGTCATATTTCAAATATAATCTTATCAGCTTTTCGATGTTGAGTTATAACCCAAAAGAGAACAGACGAAGAGCGTAGATGCGAGCGGGAAGCGCGAGCGTCAAAACATGCAAAACAATTTATAAAACTAGACAGACACAAACACAAACACAGAGCGTGAGAGAGTGGGAGAGCGTAAGAGCGTGAGAGTGCAAGCAAGAAAGACAGAGAGCGAAAGAGCGACTGGTTATTAATCCTTTTTAAGCAGCATGTGTCCTCTTGCTGGCACTTTAGACTCTGATTTCTTTATTTTACACTCTTTTCTATGCAATATATGGAAATACATACAAAGAGAATATATTTTTCCGCAAAATTTGTTTTATTGCCTGCACGTTTATATGTATTGCATGTAAAAAGGGGGGACAATAAAGTGAACGTCGCCATGTGTGCAAACAGACTGCTCTCTCCTTCTACTGCTCTTATACTCTTTAACTTGCGCCTCCCCTCTCTTGCACTGTTGTCGTTGTTGTTGTTGCTCCCTCGTTGCATTTGAAAATAAATTTGCATGCAGCTGCGACGACGCTGACGACGACGGCGGCAAGCCAACAATTGTTGCGGCAATGTCCTGTGCCAGCTAGGTTTACCTCACCCTCTACTTCCTCTCTTTACACACTCCTTTAACATTTACAACAAGCAGAAAAATAAGAAGAAGCACAAGAGCAAGAGCAGCAACAACAACAACATGAAAAAAAGCAACAGCTTCACTGTGGCACTGTGGTTGCCTGTGGGCTACAAAACCACCCAACAACTTCCACACTTCCTCACTTTCTGCACTTCTTCATCTCTCCATCTGCATCTCCTGCTCTTTCTCTATCTCTTTCTACACTGCTATCCTGCTATCCGTTCGCCAGTTGCTTCAAAATTTACGACCAAAAGCATTTTCAAGAGTTTTATGCGCGTTGAGTGGCAGCG
>JBAMBJ010002146.1:0-48174 GCA_037043495.1 Drosophila recens
AGTGGTGACGCTGAAGGAATCAACGGAGCTTCAACCGCCAATAGCAAGATGGTGGCTCAAACTTCAGGAGTTTGACTTAACCTGCAAGCATCGACCAGGAGCGGATATGCCACACGTAGATGGCATGAGCAGACAACCAGGATTGACACAAGAAGATAAGTCTCATACAGTAGCAGACAACATTTTATCGATAATACCTATCGGTGAGGATTGGGTATACACAATGCAGAAACAAGATCCAGCTTTATTGGAAATATTTGATGTACTTAAGAGCAACGAAAAGGGCCCGAAGTGGAGCCAAGTAAGCACGGGCTATGTCATCGAAGATTTGCCAGATCACGCCATAACCCAGCGGCGTTATTGTAATGTGGCATCCAGCGACCATATGAGGCCAATGTGTGCCTTAATTCCAAACTTGGATATCGACGAGAAGACGTATACTTATTCGAACGATGACGACGTAGTGTCAGGAGAGGCCGAATGTCAAGAATGACAGTGAGAAGAAGAAGAGGGAGTTGCGTTTGAACAGTCAAAGTGAACAGACGTGTGCGCGGACGAGCGCACAACGATATTGCGAAATACATTATTATTTTATGTTATCTTATTATTTAAATACTTTGAGTTTAATACAATGAATAAAAGACAATTAATGAACCTGACACCAATCTCATATGTTAAGGGCGCTTTATGTCTTTTAGCATAGAGCAACTCGTTCCTTATTTGGGAATTCCGTATGTTTTCACCTGCTGTTTCGCGAACTGATTCTAAATTTTTTTCGTCTGCTAACAGTTTGTCCTCTAAGTATTCGCTCAATTCGTCAATAAAGGGTCCTTTCTGGGGTATTCCGAACAGTAGTACACTAGGAGTCTTTTGAGTGCTACTATGAACAGCGTTATTAATAGCGTACTCTACTTTATTCATAAGCTTGTACCAATCGGCTTGCTGCAAAGGTTCTGACAGTTTTCCAAGCATTGGAGTAAGAACGCGATTGACACGCTCAACCTGACCATTTGCTTGCGGTGCTCCCGTGGCTACCTTAATGTGTTCAATGCCTCGTTCCTGTAGAAAATTAGCAAACTCTAATGACGTAAAACATGTCCCGCGATCTGATATTATCCTTGTTGGACGACTATAGAACTCGAAATATTTACTAAGTGCATCCCGAGCTTCTCGCGTGCTTGTGCTATTAACTGAACACAGCTTAACAAATTTGGTGAATGAATCAATGACAACGAGTAAGTGCTTCCTTTTAGAGTTGATACTTGGCAGAGGACCCAAATGGTCAATATGTAGGGTATGAAAGGGCTTGGAAGACTTTGGTATGCTATGTAATGTTCGGTTATGGATAGTCTTGGGCATCGAGTGTAATATGCATGGTAAACAATTTCTTATAAATTCTGTCACTTTACTTCGCATTGAAGGGAACCAATATATTCTTGCTAGGTCACTAACACATTTTTCCGTCGCTAAATGTCCTAACTTTTCATGAGATATTCTTATCAGTTGTTCTTCCATACATTTTGGAACGTAAAGGCATCATTTACTATCACAATTTCTTCTATATACAATTCCATCTATCAACTCAAAATCAGTCTCAGTTCCTTCCTCAATTAGTTGCCTAGTTCTTACTATTTCTATATCACGCATCTGCTCCGTTTGCAATATTAAATCAATATCGTCAGGAGTTACACCTACTACCCCAACTACTCTCAATGATTTCAATAATTGTTCCCCTTTAAACTCAAATGCTTCGGCTTTTTCCGAAGATGCATCTTCTTCTGCGTGTTTGTACTCTTCCTCAACGTTTCTATTGTTATCAAATACAATTCCCCCCACCACATTTTTACATTCCCTCTACGCTCTAACATATACTTTTGACCCACATCTCTAGGATTCTTCTCTAAGCTATCTCTACGGCTTGCACTAGTAATTTCTCTACTTTCACTCATAGGGTTCTCTAGGGTATCTCTAATCTCTTGGCTAAAATTATCTCTACCATCGCCTAGGTTGTTCATCATTTGGGATTGTCTACTCAAAGCATCTACATGTGCCATATTGGACCCAGGTCTATGAATGATAGAATAATCGTAATTTTCTAGCTCTAGGGACCAACGTGCAATTTTAGGACTACTAGTTTTTCTGTTTAACGTCTGAACTAATGAATTACAATCAGTAATTATTTTAAAGGGCCTATGCTCTAAGTACGCTCTGAAACGTCGTATTGCATAGAATTTGGCCAACGTCTCTAGCTCAAAACTGTGATAGCGAGATTCCGTTTCGGTTGTTTTACCCGAATAAAATGACACAGGATGCATTTTTCCATCATCTTGCTTTTGCATAAGCACTGCTCCATAGCCATATGAACTCGCATCTGTATGTAACTCCGTTTCTCTATCTGGGCTAAAAATGGCTAGCACGGGAGGATTATCTAGTGCTCTCTTTAATGTTTCAAATGGCTCTAGCTGATCTCTATTGAGAGAAAACGGACCACCTTCTCTCAAAAGCTGTACCAATGGTTTTGCTATCTTAGCGAACGAAAACACAAAACGTCTAAAATATGAAAAGAATCCAAGGCATGAGTGCTACGCTTTTAAATTTTGTGGGACTGGATAGTTTCTTATGGATTCAATATGAGAATCGCTAGGCACTATTCCGCATCGAGTCACTTTATACCCTAGAAACTCAATTTCTCGCTTTAAAAATATACATTTCTTCATATTGACTTCTAAATTATGCTCGCTAAAGCGAATGAATAATCTTTTCAATATCTCAATGTGATCCTCTACGGTTTTAGTCGCTATTAGTATGTCATCCATATAAACCACAATGCTTTTATCTCTAATTAAATCCCTTAGTAAGTCAGATATAAATCTTTGAAATATAGCAGAACCGTTTTTTAACCCAAAAGGCATTCTCAAGTACTCATACTGACCTTGAGGTGTTACAAAAGAAGTATACGGAACTGATTTTTCTTCTACGCCTATTTGATGATACCCACTTTTAAAGTCTACAATTGAAAAACAACATTTATTTTCCAAAAATTCGAGACAGTCCTCAATAAGGGGTAATGGGAAGTTGTCCTTAATAATTCTCTTATTAAGGCCCCGATAGTCTACGCACATGCGAAGCTCTCCTGATTTTTTCTTTACCAGGACTAATGGAGAAGCATAAGGTGATTCACTTTCTCTAATTACTTTCTTTTCTAATAGTTCTTCAACAATCTCAGCCACTTTATCTCTCTCATAATAGGCGTGGTATCTGTAAGTCGAATTGTCATCTGGTACTTCGGTGGTGCTTTAAAGTCAAATTCTTGGCGTAAATAATGCGTATTAATTAAATCCCTACATCTATCTGCTGCAGCACTGCCAAATTCTAGTCCTACATTGAGAGAATTGTTATCTTCAATATCAATGCAAGCACAAAAATTACTAAACTCATCATTGCTCGAGTATTCATTATTGAGCCGATCAGTTTCTATACATTTTTGCGTATTATTTGTTATTTGCTTAACATGAGTAATATTATTTAATTTGCTATTCTGTAATTGAATATTATGATTGGGTAACTTTTCTAATTGACTTACATTACTATTCTGATTCTTGGTGAATAAAGACGCACAGGTTAACTTAACAGCTTCATGCTTTAATAGCAATTGCATTAAATGGAAGCTCGGCTCTTAAACGTTGCCTGTTATTAGTCGTTTTTGTTGAGCAGACAAGGATGCCGCCTTTTATGACTATCGCCCCGTTCTGTGGGCCCAGAAGGGAGATTGTGGGTCGTGGTCTTGGTTTGAGTCCGAGTCTGAGTCCTGGTCTGTCCACTGGTACAGCTGCTAGCTGACAATTTGGCTTTTGATTTGATGAGTGCGCATTTGAATGCACTCAAAAGGGCATGACAAGTGGTCCATTACTTGCAGAGTTAACCCATCATAACGGACTGTAGTTTAGGGTCGTTCTCTGCTCTCAAGAGTTCATTTATTTTTATCTCAAGCGACTGTATGGAATCTAGAAACTGTTGACCGTCTATCGACCGACTTTCACTTGCTGCATTTAGATTAAATTCTTTATTGTTATGATTTGCATTGAAATCGTTTTTGAGAAATGCGGCTAAACCATTTCAGAGCCGGTTCACAAGCTTGCTTAATTTTAAAGAATAAGTTTGTCTTTTTCATATTTCTTTATTTCTTAAATTTAAAAATATACTGAAAAACAAGTATTCGCATATTTCTAAAGGTCATGAATTTATTTTTTTCAATGTCTCAAAATTAGGAAGAGAAATATTCTTAACTAAGTAGGCCCCTATTATGTACAAAATTTAATCTAAACCAAGTAGGTTTTGAATTGTCTGTCAAACGGGGTATATAAAAGGCAGATTTTGCGTTCATTTCCATTTCATTTCACTCATTCGAGAACAACTAAACGGAACAGTTTGCTTGTGTTGGCTAAATAATAAATTAACAATTTTTTCTATTTAAGTTGTATGAAAAAAAGTAGTATAATATAAAATAAAAGTGCAAAAATAACTAAATTGTATATCATTTTAAATGTTTTTTTTTTCATTATTTGTGTCACAATCTATTGGATGGCTACAATTCTTATGAAACTGTTTTGTACTCCATCAAGTTCAGGAATATTACGGATGCTGAACGGTGGCAAGTTTTTACCTTGGGAACCACGAGCATTCCTCCTGCTTCAATTGGTTCCCTCAATGACGCTTGTGATGTTTCGGATCCTCAATTTATTGAACGGACAAATCTGCAACTCTTTTGAGATTCCCGAATTGCGACTACAGCGATATTATTTAAGAATTTAATAAGTATTTTTTATTTATTAATAGATTGGGAAGAAGTCAACCCATTTATGAGTAAGATATTTACTTAATAATGCAATCTTAAATGCAATATTTAAACTAATACCACTTAATATTCCAGAAGAAACTCCAGCCCGCAAGGTGTTTGATGCGGTAGTAGGCGGACAATGAAGCAGATAAAGACCAAGACCCCGGACCCCAAGTGACTGAAATCCCGGAAACTCTTGGTGTTACCAACTGGAAAAGAGGCGCGATAGCCAGGAAGACGTGGAGGCATTTCGTCGATCAGGCCATGCCCCAAAAGAGGATACTGGCCATATAATAATGAAAATAATAACTGAAGATTTGGAGATCTTCTTAGTGTGGAGAAGGGACGGCAAAGGAGGCAACCGAAGAAATCAGACGCACCAATTCATAAATTATCCCACCAATGGATGCTTGTTTTGTTTCCTGAGGGACACAATCTCCCGTTGATTGTTAGCCTGACGATTCAGTTGGGATGAGGAATTACAAAAACAAATGAGGCCGAAAATCAATTGAATGAGCAGCAGCTGAGCACCCCTGGTTCAACTCGTTCGAGCTTCCCGAATTGCGATCGGTGACGGCAATTTTATTAAACGGACAAATCCGCAACTCTTTCGAGAGTTCCCGAATTGTGACTACAGCAATTTTAAAGTTCAATTTGTTTGTTCAGACTAGTTACAAATATTGTTTACCATTTTGTTTTTGTTTGTTCAACTATTTTATTTATAAAGATTTTAATAAAAACTTGTATTAAGCATAACAAAGTGGGTCTAAGTTTCCTTAATTTCTTATCTTTTTGGCCCGCAACATGTCAGTTTTGCAATCGTTTTTACTGTCAATCATATTTGTCTCTTATCAGTCTTGAGTTTTGCATTCAGTGCATTCTATTTTGCCAGCATCTTTTGCTCGTTTCAAGCTTCGTTCCTTTCGTCGGTTTGGTTCATAAATGTGTCTGCATCTGTTGCATCTTCATTTCACTTTGACTCGCTCTGTCTCCCTTGCTCGGCAATTCACCTGTCACACCTCACAGACGCCCAGGCAACCACTCGGAACACGTGTAATAAACATTCCCATGCTCGACATACTTCAGACACATGCCAAACACACGCAGCTGCATGTCGTACAAGCTCAGATACAGATACACAGATACAAATACAGAGATACGGATACACACATACGCACACACACAGCTACCTCTCTGTCATTGTTCTTACTCGTAATGGGGCTACCTCTCTGTCATTGTTCCTACTCGTAATGGGGTAAGTTGTGGATGCTGTAAGTTGCACGTTGAATAAAACTTGCAACCAGAGACAGTGAAACCATTAATCCTAGAGGTCACTGAATCTTTTCCTAACGCATTAAGGCTCTGCATCCTTACACATCCTTAAAAAATATAATATTTTAAATGTACTAGCAAAAATATTTTTGAAAATTTTTTTTTTGCAGTCACCTCCTAAAATTGTTTGAAGAATGTTTTTGCATCCCAACATTTTTTGCATATATTTTTGGTAAAAAGGTCGTGTCAAACACGCGCTCATCTCTAGCCGACACCATCTCGGGGCTTGTGGGTTGTTGGGGATCCGACTTTGGTGCTGGCGTCAAGTGAACTTAAGCGGAGGTTCTTTTGGATTTTTTTGAAAAAATCGATTTTTTTTTTACATAAATTGAAAGTTATATATGTAAAGAACATACGTGCCAAAGGATTTTTCAATGCGACGCCAATTTCTTGAGCTAGGGCGTGTCAAACGTGCCTATGTCAGCTAGGGCGTGTCAAACGTGCCTATGTCACGCGCGCTGCGTACTCGCTGTCACTCTCCTAAAAACTTAAAACACGTTTTTCTCGAAACCATGTTTTCTAATTTTATTTCAAGTACAGGTCTTGTTCTATTGATCCGATTTCCTTCATTCAAAAAGTGTTTTAAAGTATATATTTTTTTGTATGGCTTATACCTAAAATTGGCATGAAAAATTGTTTATTTATAATTTTTAAACGAGATCAAAATAAAAAAAAAGTGTAAAAATTAAAATTAACCATGAAATTGGTTTTTTTTCAACAAAACTAATTGAAGTTAGGTATAAGCCATAGGAAATTTTATCAACTTTAATAAATTATATACATTTTTCACTTCAGTTTTTTACCAGAGGCCAAACACTTGAAGAAGCAGATCGATCTTTTGAGATTCGAGGTCGACTGATATCCGCCACTTTCAAGCCGCCATTTTGAATTTCTCAAATATCACATTTTTTTTTTAATCGTCAATAAACAACGAATCAAAGTTCGAAAGCAACGAATCAAAGTTCGAAAGCAGAAGTTCGTATGTCTTTTCATTTTCCCACAAACCAATTTCAAATTTTGCTTGATTTTCGGCCAAATCCAAAAGAACCTCCCCTTAAGCTATATCAACGATTTGATCCAAACAAACGAACTGACAAACAGACAAACTGACTTTTCATCTCATTTTCGGAAGGCCACTAAAAATTTCCAAATTAATTATCTTTTGAACCAGCGGTCGGATTTTGATGATCGAGGTGTCATTCAACGCATAATTTTGATTAAAAAATAGTTAAAAATTAAAAAAAAAATCAGAAAGGCTCCAACAGCCCCATTAGCTCCAAACATTTAAATTTTGCCCCTCCCACTTACACCTGTTTATCTCACGAACCAGGTGAGTTTTCAAAAGTCTTAGTATGCACATTTGTGCTGCTAATACCTTTCGATCGGTATATAGCTCGACCTGATCGGACTAGTCATAGCAAATTTTCCATTCTTCCTGTGTAAGAGCATGCTAGTCGCCTTCGCACCCGTCGCCTTCTCGCACCTTCGTGCTGCTTTCGTCACTAGCGCGCCGACTGCCGTCCGCAGTGACAGATTGTGTGTTTTGTAAGTACAAACTCAGCATCTGTATTTTATCAACTTTAATAAATTATATACATTTTTCACTTCAGTTTTTTACCAGAGGCCAAACACTTGAAGAAGCAGATCGATCTTTTGAGATTCGGAGGTCGACGATATCCGCCACTTCTCGCCGCCATTTTGAATTTCTCAAATATCACATTTTTTTTTAATCGTCAATAAACAACGAATCAAAGTTCGAAAGCAGAAGTTCGCATGTCTTTTCATTTTCCCACAAACCACTTTCAAATTTTGCTTGATTTTCGGCCAAATCCAAAAGAACCTCCCCTTAATAGCAATTGCATTAAATGGAAGCTCGGCTCTTAAACGTTGCCTGTTATTAGTCGTTTTTGTTGAGCAGACAAGGATGCCGCCTTTTATGACTATCGCCCCGTTCTGTGGGCCCAGAAGGGAGATTGTGGGTCGTGGTCTTGGTTTGAGTCCGAGTCTGAGTCCTGGTCTGTCCACTGGTACAGCTGCTAGCTGACAATTTGGCTTTTGATTTGATGAGTGCGCATTTGAATGCACTCAAAAGGGCATGACAAGTGGTCCATTACTTGCAGAGTTAACCCATCATAACGGACTGTAGTTTAGGGTCGTTCTCTGCTCTCAAGAGTTCATTTATTTTTATCTCAAGCGACTGTATGGAATCTAGAAACTGTTGACCGTCTATCGACCGACTTTCACTTGCTGCATTTAGATTAAATTCTTTATTGTTATGATTTGCATTGAAATCGTTTTTGAGAAATGCGGCTAAACCATTTCAGAGCCGGTTCACAAGCTTGCTTAATTTTAAAGAATAAGTTTATATTTGTCTTTTTCATATTTCTTTATTTCTTAAATTTAAAAATATACTGAAAAACAAGTATTCGCATATTTCTAAAGGTCATGAATTTATTTTTTTCAATGTCTCAAAATTAGGAAGAGAAATATTCTTAACTAAAGCTAAGGCCCCTATTTTGTACAAAATTAAATCTAAACCAAGTAGGTTTTGAATTGTCTGTCAAACGGGGTATATAAAAGGCAGATTTTGCGTTCATTTCCTCACTCATTCGAGAACAACTAAGCGGAACAGTTTGCTTGTGTTGGCTAAATAATAAATTAAAAATTTTTTCTATTTAAGTTGTATGAAAAAAAGTAGTATAATATAAAATAAAAGTGCAAAAATAACTAAATTGTATATCATTTTAAATGTTTTTTTTTTCATTATTTGTGTCACAATCTATTGGATGGCTACAATTCTTATGAAACTGTTTTGTACTCCATCAAGTTCAGGAATATTACGGATGCTGAACGGTGGCAAGTTTTTACCTTGGGAACCACGAGCATTCCTCCTGCTTCAATTGGTTCCCTCAATGACGCTTGTGATGTTTCGGATCGGACAATCGAATCTTTTGAGATTCCCGAATTGCGACTACAGCGATTTTGAGATTCCCGAATTGCGACTACAGCGATATTATTTAAGAATTTAATAAGTATTTTTTATTTATTAATAGATTGGGAAGAAGTCAACCCATTTATGAGTAAGATATTTACTTAATAATGCAATCTTAAATGCAATATTTAAACTAATACCACTTAATATTCCAGAAGAAACTCCAGCCCGCAAGGTGTTTGATGCGGTAGTAGGCGGACAATGAAGCAGATAAAGACCCCGGACCCCAAGTGACTGAAATCCCGGAAACTCTTGGTGTTACCAACTGGAAAAGAGGCGCGATAGCCAGGAAGACGTGGAGGCATTTCGTCGATCAGGCCATGCCCCAAAAGAGGATACTGGCCATATAATAATGAAAATAATAACTGAAGATTTGGAGATCTTCTTAGTGTGGAGAAGGGACGGCAAAGGAGGCAACCGAAGAAATCAGACGCACCAATTCATAAATTATCCCACCAATGGATGCTTGTTTTGTTTCCTGAGGGACACAATCTCCCGTTGATTGTTAGCCTGACGATTCACCGTTGATTGTTAGCCTGACGATTCAGTTGGGATGAGGAATTACAAAAACAAATGAGGCCGAAAATCAATTGAATGAGCAGCAGCTGAGCACCCCTGGTTCACTGTTGGCTTCTGAATTGAATCGGTGATGGATTTTATTAAACGGACAAATCCGCAACTCTTTCGAGATTCCCGAATTGCGACTACAGCAATTTTAAAATTCAATTTTTTTTAGATAGTTACAAAATTGTTTACCATTTTGTTTTTGTTTGTTCAACTATTTTATTTATAAAGATTTTAATAAAAACTTGTATTAAGCATAACAAAGTGGGTCTAAGTTTCCTTAATTTCTTATCTTTTTGGCCCGCAACATGTCAGTTTTGCAATCGTTTTTACTGTCAATCATATTTGTCTCTTATCAGTCTTGAGTTTTGCATTCAGTGCATTCTATTTTGCCAGCATCTTTTGCTCGTTTCAAGCTTCGTTCCTTTCGTCGGTTTGGTTCATAAATGTGTCTGCATCTGTTGCATCTTCATTTCACTTTGACTCGCTCTGTCTCCCTTGCTCGGCAATTCACCTGTCACACCTCACAGACGCCCAGGCAACCACTCGGAACACGTGTAATAAACATTCCCATGCTCGACATACTTCAGACACATGCCAAACACACGCAGCTGCATGTCGTACAAGCTCAGATACAGATACACAGATACAAATACAGAGATACGGATACACACATACGCACACACACAGCTACCTCTCTGTCATTGTTCTTACTCGTAATGGGGCAAGTTGTGGATGCTGTAAGTTGCACGTTGAATAAAACTTGCAACCAGAGACAGTGAAACCATTAATCCTAGAGGTCACTGAATCTTTTCTTAACGCATTAAGGCTCTGCATCTTTACACATCCTTAAAAAATATAATATTTTAAATGTACTAGCAAAAATATTTTTGAAAATTGTTTTTTGCAGTCACTCCTAAAATTGTTTGAAGAATGTTTTTGCATCCCAACATTTTTTGCATATATTTTTGGTAAAAAGGTCGTGTCAAACACGCGCTCATCTCTAGCCGACACCATCTCGGGGCTTGTGGGTTGTTGGGGATCCGACTTTGGTGCTGGCGTCAAGTGAACTTAAGGGGAGGTTCTTTTGGATTTTTTTGAAAAAATCGATTTTTTTTTTACATAAATTGAAAGTTATATATGTAAAGAACATACGTGCCAAAGGATTTTTCAATGCGACGCCAATTTCTTGAGCTAGGGCGTGTCAAACGTGCCTATGTCACGCGCGCTGCGTACTCGCTGTCACTTTCCTAAAACTTTAAACACGTTTTTCTCGAAACCATGTTTTCTAATTTTATTTCAAGTACAGGTCTTGTTCTATTGATCCGATTTCCTTCATTCAAAAAGTGTTTTAAAGTATATATTTTTTTGTATGGCTTATACCTAAAATTGGCATGAAAAATTGTTTATTTATAATTTTTAAACGAGATCAAAATAAAAAAAAAGTGTAAAAATTAAAATTAACCATGAAATTGGTTTTTTTTCAACAAAACTAATTGAAGTTAGGTATAAGCCATAGGAAATTTTATCAACTTTAATAAATTATATACATTTTTCACTTCAGTTTTTTACCAGAGGCCAAACACTTGAAGAAGCAGATCGATCTTTTGAGATTCGAGGTCGACGATATCCGCCACTTTCAAGCCGCCATTTTGAATTTCTCAAATATCACATTTTTTTTTTAATCGTCAATAAACAACGAATCAAAGTTCGAAAGCAGAAGTTCGTATGTCTTTTCATTTTCCCACAAACCAATTTCAAATTTTGCTTGATTTTCGGCCAAATCCAAAAGAACCTCCCCTTAAGCTATATCAACGATTTGATCCAAACAAACGAACTGACAAACAGACAAACTGACTTTTCATCTCATTTTCGGAAGGCCACTAAAAATTTCCAAATTAATTATCTTTTGAACCAGCGGTCGGATTTTGATGATCGAGGTGTCATTCAACGCATAATTTTGATTAAAATAGTTAAAAATTAAAAAAAAAATCAGAAAGGCTAACAGCCCCATTAGCTCCAAACATTTAAATTTTGCCCTTCCACTTACACCTGTTTATCTCACGAACCAGGTGAGTTTTCAAAAGTCTTAGTATGCACATTTGTAAGTTAGTTAATACCTTTCGATCGGTATATAGCTCGACCTGATCGGACAGTCATAGCAAATTTTCCATTCTTCCTGTGTATATATGCTAGTCGCCTTCGCACCCTTCGTGCTGCTTGTCACTAGCGGACTGCCGTCCGCAGTGATTGTTTGTGTGTTTTGTAAGTACAAACTCAGCATCTGTATTTTATCAACTTTAATAAATTATATACATTTTTCACTTCAGTTTTTTACCAGAGGCCAAACACTTGAAGAAGCAGATCGATCTTTTGAGATTCGAGGTCGACGATATCCGCCACTTTCAAGCCGCCATTTTGAATTTCTCAAATATCACATTTTTTTTTAATCGTCAATAAACAACGAATCAAAGTTCGAAAGCAGAAGTTCGTATGTCTTTTCATTTTCCCACAAACCAATTTCAAATTTTGCTTGATTTTCGGCCAAATCCAAAAGAACCTCCCCTTAATAGCAATTGCATTAAATGGAAGCTCGGCTCTTAAACGTTGCCTGTTATTAGTCGTTTTTGTTGAGCAGACAAGGATGCCGCCTTTTATGACTATCGCCCCGTTCTGTGGGCCCAGAAGGGAGATTGTGGGTCGTGGTCTTGGTTTGAGTCCGAGTCTGAGTCCTGGTCTGTCCACTGGTACAGCTGCTAGCTGACAATTTGGCTTTTGATTTGATGAGTGCGCATTTGAATGCACTCAAAAGGGCATGACAAGTGGTCCATTACTTGCAGAGTTAACCCATCATAACGGACTGTAGTTTAGGGTCGTTCTCTGCTCTCAAGAGTTCATTTATTTTTATCTCAAGCGACTGTATGGAATCTAGAAACTGTTGACCGTCTATCGACCGACTTTCACTTGCTGTCATTTAGATTAAATTCTTTATTGTTATGATTTGCATTGAAATCGTTTTTGAGAAATGCGGCTAAACCATTTCAGAGCCGGTTCACAAGCTTGCTTAATTTTAAAGAATAAGTTTATATTTGTCTTTTTCATATTTCTTTATTTCTTAAATTTAAAAATATACTGAAAAACAAGTATTCGCATATTTCTAAAGGTCATGAATTTATTTTTTTCAATGTCTCAAAATTAGGAAGAGAAATATTCTTAACTAAGTAGGCCCCTATTATGTACAAAATTAAATCTAAACCAAGTAGGTTTTGAATTGTCTGTCAAACGGGGTATATAAAAGGCAGATTTTGCGTTCATTTCCTCACTCATTCGAGAACAACTAAGCGGAACAGTTTGCTTGTGTTGGCTAAATAATAAATTAAAAATTTTTTCTATTTAAGTTGTATGAAAAAAAGTAGTATAATATAAAATAAAAGTGCAAAAATAACTAAATTGTATATCATTTTAAATGTGTTTTTTTTCATTATTTGTGTCACAATCTATTGGATGGCTACAATTCTTATGAAACTGTTTTGTACTCCATCAAGTTCAGGAATATTACGGATGCTGAACGGTGGCAAGTTTTTACCTTGGGAACCACGAGCATTCCTCCTGCTTCAATTGGTTCCCTCAATGACGCTTGTGATGTTTCGGATCCTCAATTTATTGAACGGACAAATCTGCAACTCTTTTGAGATTCCCGAATTGCGACTACAGCGATATTATTTAAGAATTTAATAAGTATTTTTTATTTATTAATAGATTGGGAAGAAGTCAACCCATTTATGAGTAAGATATTTACTTAATAATGCAATCTTAAATGCAATATTTAAACTAATACCACTTAATATTCCAGAAGAAACTCCAGCCCGCAAGGTGTTTGATGCGGTAGTAGGCGGACAATGAAGCAGATAAAGACCCCGGACCCCAAGTGACTGAAATCCCGGAAACTCTTGGTGTTACCAACTGGAAAAGAGGCGCGATAGCCAGGAAGACGTGGAGGCATTTCGTCGATCAGGCCATGCCCCAAAAGAGGATACTGGCCATATAATAATGAAAATAATAACTGAAGATTTGGAGATCTTCTTAGTGTGGAGAAGGGACGGCAAAGGAGGCAACCGAAGAAATCAGACGCACCAATTCATAAATTATCCCACCAATGGATGCTTGTTTTGTTTCCTGAGGGACACAATCTCCCGTTGATTGTTAGCCTGACGATTCAGTTGGGATGAGGAATTACAAAAACAAATGAGGCCGAAAATCAATTGAATGAGCAGCAGCTGAGCACCCCTGGTTCACTGTTGGCTTCTGAATTGAATCGGTGATGGATTTTATTAAACGGACAAATCCGCAACTCTTTTCGAGATTCCCGAATTGCGACTACAGCAATTTTAAAATTCAATTTTTTTTAGATAGTTACAAAATTGTTTACCATTTTGTTTTTGTTTGTTCAACTATTTTATTTATAAAGATTTTAATAAAAACTTGTATTAAGCATAACAAAGTGGGTCTAAGTTTCCTTAATTTCTTATCTTTTTGGCCCGCAACATGTCAGTTTTGCAATCGTTTTTACTGTCAATCATATTTGTCTCTTATCAGTCTTGAGTTTTGCATTCAGTGCATTCTATTTTGCCAGCATCTTTTGCTCGTTTCAAGCTTCGTTCCTTTCGTCGGTTTGGTTCATAAATGTGTCTGCATCTGTTGCATCTTCATTTCACTTTGACTCGCTCTGTCTCCCTTGCTCGGCAATTCACCTGTCACACCTCACAGACGCCCAGGCAACCACTCGGAACACGTGTAATAAACATTCCCATGCTCGACATACTTCAGACACATGCCAAACACACGCAGCTGCATGTCGTACAAGCTCAGATACAGATACACAGATACAAATACAGAGATACGGATACACACATACGCACACACACAGCTACCTCTCTGTCATTGTTCCTACTCGTAATGGGGCAAGTTGTGGATGCTGTAAGTTGCACGTTGAATAAAACTTGGCAACCAGAGACAGTGAAACCATTAATCCTAGAGGTCACTGAATCTTTTCTTAACGCATTAAGGCTCTGCATCTTTACACATCCTTAAAAAATATAATATTTTAAATGTACTAGCAAAAATATTTTTGAAAATTTTTTTTTTGCAGTCACCTCCAAAATTGTTTGAAGAATGTTTTTGCATCCCAACATTTTTTGCATATATTTTTGGTAAAAAGGTCGTGTCAAACACGCGCTCATCTCTAGCCGACACCATCTCGGGGCTTGTGGGTTGTTGGGGATCCGACTTTGGTGCTGGCGTCAAGTGAACTTAAGCGGAGGTTCTTTTGGATTTTTTTGAAAAAATCGATTTTTTTTTTACATAAATTGAAAGTTATATATGTAAAGAACATACGTGCCAAAGGGTTTTTCAATGCGACGCCAATTTCTTGAGCTAGGGCGTGTCAAACGTGCCTATGTCACGCGCGCTGCGTACTCGCTGTCACTTTCCTAAAACTTTAAACACGTTTTTCTCGTCTCGAAACCATGTTTTCTAATTTTATTTCAAGTACAGGTCTTGTTCTATTGATCCGATTTCCTTCATTCAAAAAGTGTTTTAAAGTATATATTTTTTTGTATGGCTTATACCTAAAATTGGCATGAAAAATTGTTTATTTATAATTTTTAAACGAGATCAAAATAAAAAAAAAGTGTAAAAATTAAAATTAACCATGAAATTGGTTTTTTTTCAACAAAACTAATTGAAGTTAGGTATAAGCCATAGGAAATTTTATCAACTTTAATAAATTATATACATTTTTCACTTCAGTTTTTTACCAGAGGCCAAACACTTGAAGAAGCAGATCGATCTTTTGAGATTCGAGGTCGACTGATATCCGCCACTTTCAAGCCGCCATTTTGAATTTCTCAAATATCACATTTTTTTTTTTAATCGTCAATAAACAACGAATCAAAGTTCGAAAGCAGAAGTTCGTATGTCTTTTCATTTTCCCACAAACCAATTTCAAATTTTGCTTGATTTTCGGCCAAAGCCAAATCCAAAAGAACCTCCCCTTAAGCTATATCAACGATTTGATCCAAACAAACGAACTGACAAACAGACAAACTGACTTTTCATCTCATTTTCGGAAGGCCACTAAAAATTTCCAAATTAATTATCTTTTGAACCAGCGGTCGGATTTTGATGATCGAGGTGTCATTCAACGCATAATTTTGATTAAAATAGTTAAAAATTAAAAAAAAAATCAGAAAGGCTCCAACAGCCCCATTAGCTCCAAACATTTAAATTTTGCCCCTTCCCACTTACACCTGTTTATCTCACGAACCAGGTGAGTTTTCAAAAGTCTTAGTATGCACATTTGTAAGCTAAGTTAATACCTTTCGATCGGTATATAGCTCGACCTGATCGGACTAGTCATAGCAAATTTTCCATTCTTCCTGTGTATATATGCTAGTCGCCTTCTCGCACCCTTCGTGCTGCTTTCGTCACTAGCGCGCCGACTGCCGTCCGCAGTGACAGATTGTGTGTTTTGTAAGTACAAACTCAGCATCTCTGTATTTTATCAACTTTAATAAATTATATACATTTTTCACTTCAGTTTTTTACCAGAGGCCAAACACTTGAAGAAGCAGATCGATCTTTTGAGATTCGGAGGTCGACGATATCCGCCACTTTCTGCCGCCATTTCGAATTTCTCAAGACTATCACATTTTTTTTTAATCGTCAATAAACAACGAATCAAAGTTCGAAAGCAGAAGTTCGTATGTCTTTTTCATTTTCCCACAAACCAATTTCAAATTTTGCTTGATTTTCGGCCAAATCCAAAAGAACCTCCCCTTAATAGCAATTGCATTAAATGGAAGCTCGGCTCTTAAACGTTGCCTGTTATTAGTCGTTTTTGTTGAGCAGACAAGGATGCCGCCTTTTATGACTATCGCCCCGTTCTGTGGGCCCAGAAGGGAGATTGTGGGTCGTGGTCTTGGTTTGAGTCCGAGTCTGAGTCCTGGTCTGTCCACTGGTACAGCTGCTAGCTGACAATTTGGCTTTTGATTTGATGAGTGCGCATTTGATTTGAATGCACTCAAAAGGGCATGACAAGTGGTCCATTACTTGCAGAGTTAACCCATCATAACGGACTGTAGTTTAGGGTCGTTCTCTGCTCTCAAGAGTTCATTTATTTTTATCTCAAGCGACTGTATGGAATCTAGAAACTGTTGACCGTCTATCGACCGACTTTCACTTGCTGCATTTAGATTAAATTCTTTATTGTTATGATTTGCATTGAAATCGTTTTTGAGAAATGCGGCTAAACCATTTCAGAGCCGGTTCACAAGCTTGCTTAATTTTAAAGAATAAGTTTATATTTGTCTTTTTCATATTTCTTTATTTCTTAAATTTAAAAATATACTGAAAAACAAGTATTCGCATATTTCTAAAGGTCATGAATTTATTTTTTTCAATGTCTCAAAATTAGGAAGAGAAATATTCTTAACTAAGTAGGCCCCTATTATGTACAAAATTAAATCTAAACCAAGTAGGTTTTGAATTGTCTGTCAAACGGGGTATATAAAAGGCAGATTTTGCGTTCATTTCCTCACTCATTCGAGAACAACTAAGCGGAACAGTTTGCTTGTGTTGGCTAAATAATAAATTAAAAATTTTTTCTATTTAAGTTGTATGAAAAAAAGTAGTATAATATAAAATAAAAGTGCAAAAATAACTAAATTGTATATCATTTTAAATGTTTTTTTTTTCATTATTTGTGTCACAATCTATTGGATGGCTACAATTCTTATGAAACTGTTTTGTACTCCATCAAGTTCAGGAATATTACGGATGCTGAACGGTGGCAAGTTTTTACCTTGGGAACCACGAGCATTCCTCCTGCTTCAATTGGTTCCCTCAATGACGTCATGTAGTAGATGTTTCGGATCCTCAATTTGTTGAACGGACAAATCTGCAACTCTTTTGAGATTCCCGAATTGCGACTACAGCGATATTATTTAAGAATTTAATAAGTATTTTTTATTTATTAATAGATTGGGAAGAAGTCAACCCATTTATGAGTAAGATATTTGCTTAATAATGCAATCTTAAATGCAATATTTAAACTAATACCACTTAATATTCCAGAAGAAAAGAAGAAACTCCAGCCCGCAAGGTGTTTGATGCGGTAGTAGGCGGACAATGAAGCAGATAAAGACCCCGGACCCCAAGTGACTGAAATCCCGGAAACTCTTGGTGTTACCAACTGGAAAAGAGGCGCGATAGCCAGGAAGACGTGGAGGCATTTCGTCGATCAGGCCATGCCCCAAAAGAGGATACTGGCCATATAATAATGAAAATAATAACTGAAGATTTGGAGATCTTCTTAGTGTGGAGAAGGGACGCCAAAGGAGGCAACCGAAGAAATCAGACGCACCAATTCATAAATTATCCCACCAATGGATGCTTGTTTTGTTTCCTGAGGGACACAATCTCCCGTTGATTGTTAGCCTGACGATTCAGTTGGGATGAGGAATTACAAAAACAAATGAGGCCGAAAATCAATTGAATGAGCAGCAGCTGAGCACCCCTGGTTCACTGTTGGCTTCTGAATTGAATCGGTGATGGATTTTATTAAACGGACAAATCCGCAACTCTTTCGAGATTCCCGAATTGCGACTACAGCAATTTTAAAATTCAATCAATTTTTTTTAGATAGTTACAAAATTGTTTACCATTTTGTTTTTGTTTGTTCAACTATTTTATTTATAAAGATTTTAATAAAAACTTGTATTAAGCATAACAAAGTGGGTCTAAGTTTCCTTAATTTCTTATCTTTTTGGCCCGCAACATGTCAGTTTTGCAATCGTTTTTACTGTCAATCATATTTGTCTCTTATCAGTCTTGAGTTTTGCATTCAGTGCATTCTATTTTGCCAGCATCTTTTGCTCGTTTCAAGCTTCGTTCCTTTCGTCGGTTTGGTTCATAAATGTGTCTGCATCTGTTGCATCTTCATTTCACTTTGACTCGCTCTGTCTCCCTTGCTCGGCAATTCACCTGTCACACCTCACAGACGCCCAGGCAACCACTCGGAACACGTGTAATAAACATTCCCATGCTCGACATACTTCAGACACATGCCAAACACACGCAGCTGCATGTCGTACAAGCTCAGATACAGATACACAGATACAAATACAGAGATACGGATACACACATACGCACACACACAGCTACCTCTCTGTCATTGTTCTTACTCGTAATGGGGCAAGTTGTGGATGCTGTAAGTTGCACGTTGAATAAAACTTGCAACCAGAGACAGTGAAACCATTAATCCTAGAGGTCACTGAATCTTTTCTTAACGCATTAAGGCTCTGCATCTTTACACATCCTTAAAAAATATAATATTTTAAATGTACTAGCAAAAATATTTTTGAAAATTTTTTTTTGCAGTCACTCCTAAAATTGTTTGAAGAATGTTTTTGCATCCCAACATTTTTTGCATATATTTTTGGTAAAAAGGTCGTGTCAAACACGCGCTCATCTCTAGCCGACACCATCTCGGGGCTTGTGGGTTGTTGGGGATCCGACTTTGGTGCTGGCGTCAAGTGAACTTAATGAACTTAATGTGGTGTGATTATTTGCATTAATATTTTTCTTATGAACTAGTGTTACTTCAATAATTTTAAGGGCATCCCTTCCCAGAAGCACTGGTAAGGGTAGAATATTATCATCAATAATATGCAACAAAATTGTATATGTCTTCGTGACAAACTTAACATTACATTTAATTTTTCCCCATATTGGGATTGGTCGTCCTCCTAATCCATGGAACTTACTAATCTCTTTCTTCATTATGACAGATTTTGGTATTAAAGACTTATGTATAAAGCTTACAGAGCTACCTGTGTCAAACAAACTAAATACACTAATGCATCTTTGTTCACCAAATGGAATTCATAAATTTATTAATTGAACAGCTGCAAGATCGTCGCTGTTCTGCTCACCCATACGCTCGTCATCTTGTACCGCCGCAACCGTGGTAGCCCCTTTACGCTTAGGGCACTGCAAATATTGGTGACTTGGGCTCCAGCATTTGAAACATGCCCCATCTGGTCTCTTCGGCTGACTACAATCCTTCATGTAATGCCCAAATTGACGACAGTTGTAGCAGCGCGTCACACTAGCACCTTGCTGCTGACCTGCTGCAGCATTCGACTTAGGCTTGACATCTTCACTACGACTCGGCACAGGCATGGATGATTTCCTTATCCTGTCATAGGTGATTATCTTGTCTCGCATTTCATCCAGTGAGCTGCAATACAGCATAGACGCTGCTGTACCCGTCTTGTCCTGCAGTCCATCAACTATGAATTTCACCACATCACTCGTGGCCATGTCTGCCTGCGCTGCGATGCTGCACATCACGACGAAATATTGCAGCGCACTTTCGTTTTTAGCAATCTTGCGTGCCTCTAGACGCTTGCCTACATCCCATGCTGTCATCTTTTCCTTGAAGACTTTGAGCAGTTCTGATCGCAAAGATTCCCAAGTTAGCGGTGCCACATGGGTGATGTATACTTTAGCTGAGCCACTCAACAACCGCTTAGCCAGAATCCAGCGCTTGGCGTCAGGCACGCTATAGAGATTCATGATGTCTTCAAAATCACGGATCCAGTGGGTCACCTCGTAGTCATCGTCTCCAGAGAACGAGCGCATCAACGAATCGATGTGTGTAAGGTCAATACGATCTGTTGGCCTTGTCGCTAATTCGCATGCTTCTCTCTCAGTTTTCATAACGCTCAACTTGAGATCAGCCACACGCTTACGAGTCAGATACAACTCTTCCATCTGTTTCAGGCACTGTAACTCCTCAAGATGCTCTGATGCTAGCATCGCTCCCATTGACACGGCATTGTCTTGTTGCAACATGTTGACAATTGTGCGCGCACTTTGAGGAATTTCGTCATTATTGTGAAATTCGCTAACCGCCATGATTGCTGCTGCTTGTGCACTATCGTTGTCTCTTTCTGTCTTTCGCTCACAAGGCACCTCAAAATTATTCGCAAGCGCTGCCGCATTTTCTTCGTCTGCGCTTGGCGCCACACTATTTCGCATCACGCCACGATCTACGATTTGGTTATCAGGCAATTTTGGTATTGCGCCTGTCGAATTGGCCATCTTTGAATCACTTTGCACAATTGTTTTAAGAGCTGCGCGCAACTGATGTATGGTAGCGTCTTGACCGAATCGCACGTTCTGACTATGCAGTATGTCAATTAACTCAGTTTTTGATTTTCTGATTATATCAATGTATTTCATCACCAGGGAAATATCAACTTATATTTGGGCGAACCCCACACCTGATTTGTAAAATGTTTAATTTCGTTTATTTTAAAAATACACAACTTGTCGGTTCGCAATCTCACATAAGAATGGCCGCTCGCATATCGATATATCGATATGCTATGTAAGAATGAATGAATATTGAAATGTAGACAATCACAAAACTAAGTAATTTCACAGCGGTATAGTACTTTTAATGTTTCACGTTGAATGTACAGTTCTCAACTGAGCTCTCTGTCGTAGACCCTGAATGTACGTCGCCTACTAGGCCATACTACTACTTTCCCCATTTACATGCTATACATTAACAGGGTTGCTTATTAATACTATCGATAACAATGTTTAGTATTTAGTATTTAAATATTTCATATCTTACATTTCACAAAATATTAAAACATAATCCTTGTTCATTTTGAAAGTTCCCGGTAACCCAGTAAAACTTTTGGAAAGCATTCTTGCAGCATTCATAATCATGCTAAAAAAGCAGTATGTGCCTTTTCCATTTGACAATATTGTTCCCAACATCAGATAAAGGCAACTATGTTTTTTCATGAGTTGGGAAGGCTAAATGTCAGCACTTTGAAATCATTCGTTACAGACTGCTATGCTTCGTAATTCTGGTAAGCCTCTGCTTTCGTAAGCAGAAGCACAACATCTGTTAACTAGCAGAGAAGCATAACAGTCTCTGTTGTTTTCTTTTATCTCTGTTATCCCATAAAAAAACCTCTTTACGAGGTAAAAGTCTAGTGACGAAAACATTTTCATGCCCCAAATTTTTCGGATATCCAATTTTGTGACGAATAATATTAAGTTTTACACATAAATTATTTTAAACAAAATTTTTGCACTCGGCACATTGCGCTAAAATGTCTCAATTCTTCAGACCAAATAAAACTCACTGTTTTGCGCTGTGCCGAATGCAAAAATTTTGTTTAAAATAATTTATGAGTAAAACTTATTATTATTCGTCACAAAATTGGATATCAGAAATTTTGGGGCATGAAAATGTTTTCGTCACTAGACTTACCTCGTAAACAGGTTTTTTTTATGGGATATCAGAAATTTTTGAATAAGACATCAGAAATTTTAAAATTGCAATATTTGATGTGATTGTCAAAATGTGGGAAAAAATATCTTATTTAACCTGTAACTGTTTACCCTTATAATGAAAAAACTTTTAAGGTATGTCTTAGAGCTCTTCGAAATACCTTTTCAACGATACATAGATCGCATCTGTAGCTTCTATCGTTTGGATGCTATGGGGGCTTAAATTTTAGCGGCTTTTAGCGATTTCCCGCTAAACTAGCGATTTTTCGAAAAAGTCGTAAAACAAACGATTTTATATTTTTGATTATAAAATGATTTATCTGCCGCAAAAGGATTCACCACTTGCAAGCAGTTTATTTCCGCATTACGTTGCAAGCAGTGAACATACTGCATATTTACATGCAGTAGTGTGAAGGTAAAAGGTATATTCAGTTAATAGGTAATATCTTGTCCAAACGAATTTTGACAGATATGTGTTATATGTCAAAAAAAGCGGAATCAAATTGCCTATAATATATAACATATTTTAAAGTGATTTCATGTGTAGATTTTTCTTAAGGGGGGGTTCTCATTGAGCAACTTTTTTTTTCCACTTTTTTTTTTTGCATTTATTTATAGCTTGGGTAGTTGTGAATATGCCCCTAAAAGGATTTTTAGAAATTCCATTCCAAATGGCCATTTTTATCCAGCAATGTTAATGTTAATGCAAGTGAAGTCAAAACTTTAAACGCGTTTATCTCGAAACCACGTTTTTCGAACTGGCGGCCATGATATCTCCAGTTCAACTGAACCGATGAAACAAAGTGGAATCGACGCAGAATTGTCACCATTCTCGGGTGAACCTCGACCATAGTTTTAAAAAAAATTTTACTATTTTTTTTTCACCACCAACTTTGAAGTATCATTACTTTTTGAACAGCCCACGTATTGTAATACAATAAATAAAAAAAGTTTTCAATTATTCTTTGCGTTTTTAAATAAGAATTTTTTTAAAAAGGGTCAAAAAAACTGGTTTTGAATGAGTAGACCCCCTTAAATCGCTAAAATGTGAAAAGAAATACCTTATTTCACCTGTAGCTGTTTACCTTTTTACTTAAAAAAAAAGTTGAAGGTATGCCTAAAAGCCCTTCGAAATACCTTTTCAACGATATATAGATCGCATCTGTAGCTTATATAGTTAGGAAGCTATGGTTTTTAGCGGTTTTTAGCGATTTCCCGCTAGACCAGCGATTTTTCGAAAAAGTCGTAGAACAAACGTTTCTAGATTTTTGAGCGGGAGCAAGTCCTCATTCAAACTTTTAAGCTAAATAAACGATTTGATGCTAACAAACAGACAAACAAACAGACTGACTTTTTTTCAAATTTCAAAATTAATTATCTGAACCAGTGATTGGATTTTGATGATCAAGGTGTCATTCGACGAGTATTTTTGATAAGAATAGTTAAAAATTAAAAAAATCATAAAGGCTCCAACGGCCCCATTAGCTCCAATCATTTAAATTTTGCCCCTCCCACTTCCACCTGTTTGTCTCATGAACCAGGTGAGTTTTCAAAAGTCTTAGTAAGTTTGTAAGTTTAATTGATACCTTTCGATCGGTATATAGCTCGACCTGATCGGGCAGTCATAGCAAATTTTCCATTCTTCCTGTGTATATATGCTAGTCGCTTTCGCACACTTCGTGCTGCTTTCGTCACTAGCGCGGACTGCCGTCCGCAGTGATTCTTATTCCAGAGCTGAGTGTTAAACCGAGCAAGCGTTTGCAAGTTTTTCATTTGAAAGAAAAATAAATTTATATGTGAAATTCTTAAATTTAATCTCGTAAGTATAGTGCTAATGTGTTGTGTAATAATAATAATTCTTTTAATTGGAGAACGCAATGGACAGGGCCTTCAACATTTTTAACAACAACAAGAACTCTGAGCTTAAAGTTGTCAACGATAAGCTAGATAACTTGTCAGCAAGGATGAGCGTGATGGAAGGCAACGTGGCAAAGATGCTAGTCACTTTAAACAATATAGCCTTCACCCTAACGACCGCAGCGCCGTCTGTTAAGTTTCCACTTAAATCAGTTGGCAAAGTGGAGGATTTCGACAACCAAATCAATGGAGACTTGCAGAAACATGTAAATTATAAACTGGATTTTAAAAAAATCTACTATAAGAAAATCGGCATATATTTTCAGATTAACATCTTACAACCCATTATAATGTCAGAAGGCATAAACAAAAACTTAAATAGAGTTTTAAACCAATCTGTTATCATGGATATGAACTACGGGGGAACTAATTCCAAGAAGAGGCTTAGCTCGTTTAGGAATTTTAATAACGCTCTCTATGGTAAGTAATTAAAATTAATCAGTTCATCCGAGATACACTCAGACCAACATTTATTCGTACACCCTTTTTTTTACTTTAACAGCTATATTAGTCAAGTCTTCACATTGAAAAAAATATATTTGGAAAGGTCGTTCGAATTCCGTTTGAATGATGCAAAACTTCCTTAACCCATTAAGTACCCATTGAATATTTTGAGTTCAAAAAAACGTAAATTTTTCAACTTTTTTCCTCGATTTTTTCTAAAAAATGTTGGAATGCAAAAAAATTCTTGAATCAATTCTAGGAGTGATTGCAAAAAAAAATTTTCAAAAATATTTTTGCTTGTACTTTTTTCTTTTCACACAAAAAGTGAATTTTTCGCAATTTTCAAAAAATTTTAAAAAATACAAGCAAAAATATTTTTGAAAATTTTTGCAATCACTCCTAGAATTGATTCAAGAATTTTTTGCATCCCAACATTTTTTGGAAAAAATCGAGGAAAAAAGTTGAAAAATTTACGTTTTTTTTAACTCAAAATATTCAATGGGTACTTAATGGGTTAAGGAAAGTTTTGCATCATTCAAACGGAATTCGAACGACCTTTCCAAATATATTTTTTTCAATGTGAAGACTTGACTAATATAGCTGTTAAAGTAAAAAAAAGGGTGTACGAATAAATGTTGGTCTGAGTGTATCTTACAAATGGAATCATTTTGTTTTCACAGAAGCAACTAAAAGAGAAGGATATACATACGTTCGAAGACTACATAATTTAAAGTAAATTTGTATACGTATTTTATTTTATTTGCAACGGATTATTAAAATTTCTGTAAAATATTTTCTTTTGGAATACATTCCTGGTACCTTTCAAAGGGAACCTTCCGTTCTGCCTTCTTTTTCCACATTCTGGACAGTAGATTTTGGAAATCAATATAGGAAACAGAAATGTTAGTTAGCAGTGCGATAACAGAGCCACTGCCTTTTTGCCTTCTATTTTCCACATTCTGGACATTAGATTTTGGAAATGAGTATTGGAAAGGAAAATGTTAGCTAGCAGTGCAATAACAGAGCCCCTTCCAAGTAGCTTCTAAATCATAGTTCTATCCATGTCTCGCCCCTATATAAAAACGAAAGGGGAAAGTCAGATTTGGCAACTAGTTCTAGTCGGAATTTTAACGTGGAAAATAGTAGGTTTTGGAAACATCCAAGTTTTACTGGGAAGCTTAGGCTCTGTAAATTACATACATATGTACATATATGCAGGTCAAGTCATTTTTCATATTGTCATGGATGCGATTATCGACTATCGATATTCTTTCGTTCTTTCTGATTGTCAAGATAGCGTCCCAATTTTTAGCTTTTTATGTAAAGTCGCATTAAATATGGTTTTTACTACGATTTATGAATTGAAAGAAATCATGTTGGTACAAAACGGAAATAAAATGAATTAAAATCATGTTTTATATATGTAAACACATTAAGCATTTTCTCATATTTACATTAATTTCAATAAATAAAGTTCAAGTCAAATATGCAATGTTAAATAAGTTAATTAAAAATATATTACGTTTTTATATTTAGTTTCGCAGTTTGTATCATGACATTATTTTGAAACCTAATCAAATCACACATCGGCTAAAAATATAATACCATGTATTTGTTAATATAAGATTTTGAATAAGTATTGACTTTTCTGCAATGGGCCTATTTTTATTGTTATAAGAATATTTTTTTTAATATGATAATATATACTTCTAAAATTCACAGATCTTGTTATTGTGGTAAAACAAAAAAAACCGAAATAATATAATTTTTTTTTGCACGGATTGTAGACTAGAGATGTTTCAAAAAAACAAATTTATGGAAATTATATATTTAATCTTTTTTTTTAAATTTTAACAATCTTATGGCTGAATATTATAGAATTCATCGAAATAAACTGATCTTGTTATCATGCGATTTTCAATATTTTGCACGGATTGTAAACTAGAGATGTTTCAAAAAAAACAAATTTATGGAAATTATATATTTATTTACTACAATCCGTTCAAAATATTGAAAATCGCATGTTAACAAGATCAGTTTATTTCGATGAATTCTATAGTATTCAGCCATCAAATTGTTAAAATGCCAAAAAAAAAAGAAAATTATATAATATCGATAAATTGATTTTTTGAAACATCTCTACAATCCGTGCAAAATATTGAAAATCGCATGATAACAAGATCAGGTTATTTCGATGAAATCTATAATATTCAGTCATAAAATTGTTGAAATGCAAAAAAAAATAAATATATAATTTAGATAAATTTATTTTTTGAAACATCTCTAGACTACAATCCGTGCAAAATATTGAAAATCGTATAATAACAAGATCAGTTGACTTCGATGAACTCTATAATGTTCAGCCATAAGATTGTAAAAATGTCAATAAACATAAAAAAAATTACATAATTTCGATTTTTTTTTTTTACCTCAATGACAAGATCTGTGAATTTTATAAGTATATATCATCATATTAAAAAAAAATATTCTTATAACAATAAAAAAAATATAATAATAAATATTCAATATCTTATATAAGGTTGTCAAAAAAGTCTTGCGGTATTTTTATTGAATTTTCAATTGTTCATAAAATTGGTTATAATAATGCGATTTAAGTCAAATATGCGCCGTTTTGTTCGATGACGAGTTCCCAACGAGATGCCAACTTCATAATGCCAATCTTGTAGAAGCTCGCTTCCCTATTGTCAAAAAACTCGGAGAGCCAATTTTCACAGGACTCTCTTGTGGCCAACTTCCGACTACCAAGCTCGTTCGCCATGGACAGAAATAGGTGGTAATCACTTGGTGCGAGATCCGGACTATACGGTGGATGCAAAAGAACCTCCCATCCGAGCTCCCGGAGCTTCTGGCGCGTCACCAAAGATGTGTGTGGCCTGGCGTTGTCCTGATGGAAGACAATTTGGCCTCTGTTGATCAAAGAGGGCCTCTTCTGCATGAGTGCTGCATTCAGGCGGTCCAGTTGTTGGTAGTACAGGTCCGAATTGAGCGTTTGGCCATAGGGGAGCAGCTCATAGTGGACGATTCCCTGCCAATCCCACCAAACACACAGGCATCTTTGATCACCTCTGCACCAGAACGAAAACGTTGAAACCATCGTTGTGCGGTGGAAATGGAAACTGTATCGGGTCCATAAACTGCACAAATTTTATTGGCAGCATGAGATGCATTTTTGCAATATGCAAATAAAAATTGTTTTCAAAGGTAAGGTAGGTCGCGCACGTTGGTATGCATGTGTGCAGAAATCTAATGTACACGCATAGAAAGATATCAGTGTGTGTGAGTACAAAGGGAATGAGAAAGAAGGAAGCTTGCATAAAAGCAGCGCGCGTCGATAAATTATACAGAATCACAAAATTCATCACAAAAATCACAAAATTAAGCTTGAGGTTCACCCGAGAATTACATCTATTCTGATTATAACCCCGTTTTTTTTTTCATTTCCGACGCTCCGGAGACCCGGAATCGTGGCCGCCGTGACGACACCTTTTTTTTTCACCACCAACTTTGAAGTCTCATTACTTTTTGAACAGCCCTCGTATTGTAATACAATAAATAAAAAAGTTTTCAATTATTCTTTGCGTTTTTAAATAAGAATTTTTTTAAAAAGGGTCAAAAAAACTGGTTTTGAATGAGTAGACCCCCTTAAATCGCTAAAATGTGAAAAGAAATACCTTATTTCACCTGTAGCTGTTTACCTTTTTACTTAAAAAAAAAGTTGAAGGTATGCCTAAAAGCCCTTCGAAATACCTTTTCAACGATATATAGATCGCATCTGTAGCTTATATAGTTAGGAAGCTATGGTTTTTAGCGGTTTTTAGCGATTTCCCGCTAGACCAGCGATTTTTCGAAAAAGTCGTAGAACAAACGTTTCTAGATTTTTGAGCGGGAGCAAGTCCTCATTCAAACTTTTAAGCTAAATAAACGATTTGATGCTAACAAACAGACAAACAAACAGACTGACTTTTCATCTCGTTTTGAAAAGGGCACCAAAAATTTCAAAATTAATTATCTGAACCAGTGATTGGATTTTGATGATCAAGGTGTCATTCGACGAGTATTTTTGATAAGAATAGTTAAAAATTAAAAAAATCATAAAGGCTCCAACGGCCCCATTAGCTCCAATCATTTAAATTTTGCCCCTCCCACTTACACCTGTTTATCTCATGAACCAGGTGAGTTTTCAAAAGTCTTAGTAAGTTTGTAAGTTTAATTGATACCTTTCGATCGGTATATAGCTCGACCTGATCGGGCAGTCATAGCAAATTTTCCATTCTTCCTGTGTATATATGCTAGTCGCTTTCGCACACTTCGTGCTGCTTTCGTCACTAGCGCGGACTGCCGTCCGCAGTGATTCTTATTCCAGAGCTGAGTGTTAAACCGAGCAAGCGTTTGCAAGTTTTTCATTTGAAAGAAAAATAAATTTATATGTGAAATTCTTAAATTTAATCTCGTAAGTATAGTGCTAATGTGTTGTGTAATAATAATAATTCTTTTAATTGGAGAACGCAATGGACAGGGCCTTCAACATTTTTAACAACAACAAGAACTCTGAGCTTAAAGTTGTCAACGATAAGCTAGATAACTTGTCAGCAAGGATGAGCGTGATGGAAGGCAACGTGGCAAAGATGCTAGTCACTTTAAACAATATAGCCTTCACCCTAACGACCGCAGCGCCGTCTGTTAAGTTTCCACTTAAATCAGTTGGCAAAGTGGAGGATTTCGACAACCAAATCAATGGAGACTTGCAGAAACATGTAAATTATAAACTGGATTTTAAAAAAATCTACTATAAGAAAATCGGCATATATTTTCAGATTAACATCTTACAACCCATTATAATGTCAGAAGGCATAAACAAAAACTTAAATAGAGTTTTAAACCAATCTGTTATCATGGATATGAACTACGGGGGAACTAATTCCAAGAAGAGGCTTAGCTCGTTTAGGAATTTTAATAACGCTCTCTATGGTAAGTAATTAAAATTAATCAGTTCATCCGAGATACACTCAGACCAACATTTATTCGTACACCCTTTTTTTACTTTAACAGCTATATTAGTCAAGGATCTTCACATTGAAAAAAAATATATTTGGAAGATCGTTCGAATTCCGTTTGAATGATGCAAAACTTTCCTAACCCATTAAGTACCCATTGAATATTTTGAGTTCAAAAAAACGTAAATTTTTCAACTTTTTTCCTCGATTTTTTCTAAAAAATGTTGGAATGCAAAAAAATTCTTGAATCAATTCTAGGAGTGATTGCAAATAAATTTTCAAAAATATTTTTGCTTGTACTTTTTTTCTTTTCACACAAAAAGTGAATTTTTCGCAATTTTCAAAAAATTTTAAAAAATACAAGCAAAAATATTTTTGAAAATTTTTTTTGCAATCACTCCTAGAATTGATTCAAGAATTTTTTTGCATCCCAACATTTTTTGGAAAAAATCGAGGAAAAAAGTTGAAAAATTTACGTTTTTTTGAACTCAAAATATTCAATGGGTACTTAATGGGTTAAGGAAAGTTTTGCATCATTCAAACGGAATTCAACGACCTTTCCAAATATATTTTTTTCAATGTGAAGACTTGACTAATATAGCTGTTAAAGTAAAAAAAAGGGTGTACGAATAAATGTTGGTCTGAGTGTATCACAAATGGAATCATTTTGTTTTCACAGAAGCAACTAAAAGAGAAGGATATACATACGTTCGAAGACTACATAATTTAAAGTAAATTTGTATACGTATTTTATTTTATTTGCAACGGATTATTAAAATTTCTGTAAAATATTTTCTTTTGGAATACATTCCTGGTACCTTTCAAAGGGAACCTTCCGTTCTGCCTTCTTTTTCCACATTCTGGACAGTAAATTTTGGAAATCAATATAGGAAACAGAAATGTTAGTTAGCAGTGCGATAACAGAGCCACTGCCTTTTTGCCTTCTATTTTCCACATTCTGGACATTAGATTTTGGAAATGAGTATTGGAAAGGAAAATGTTAGCTAGCAGTGCAATAACAGAGCCCCTTCCAAGTAGCTTCTAAATCATAGTTCTATTCATGTCTCGCCCCTATATAAAAACGAAAGGGGAAAGTCAGATTTGGCAACTAGTTCTAGTCGGAATTTTAACGTGGAAAATAGTAGGTTTTGGAAACATCCAAGTTTTACTGGGAAGCTTAGGCTCTGTAAATTACATACATATGTACATATATGCAGGTCAAGTCATTTTTCGTATTGTCATGGATGCGATTATCGACTATCGATATTCTTTCGTTCTTTCTGATTGTCAAGATAGCGTCCCAATTTTTAGCTTTTTATGTAAAGTCGCATTAAATATGGTTTTTACTACGATTTATGAATTGAAAGAAATCATGTTGGTACAAAACGGAAATAAAATGAATTAAAATCATGTTTTATATATGTAAACACATTAAGCATTTTCTCATATTTACATTAATTTCAATAAATAAAGTTCAAGTCAAATATGCAATGTTAAATAAGTTAATTAAAAATATATTACGTTTTTATATTTAGTTTCGCAGTTTGTATCATGACATTATTTTGAAACCTAATCAATTCACACATCGGCTAAAAATATAATACCATGTATTTGTTAATATAAGATTTTGAATAAGTATTGACTTTTCTGCAATGGGCCTATTTTTATTGTTATAAGAATATTTTTTTTAATATGATAATATATACTTCTAAAATTCACAGATCTTGTTATTGTGGTAAAACAAAAAAAACCGAAATAATATAATTTTTTTTTGCACGGATTGTAGACTAGAGATGTTTCAAAAAAACAAATTTATGGAAATTATATATTTAATCTTTTTTTTTAAATTTTAACAATCTTATGGCTGAATATTATAGAATTCATCGAAATAAACTGATCTTGTTATCATGCGATTTTCAATATTTTGCACGGATTGTAAACTAGAGATGTTTCAAAAAAAACAAATTTATGGAAATTATATATTTATTTACTACAATCCGTTCAAAATATTGAAAATCGCATGTTAACAAGATCAGTTTATTTCGATGAATTCTATAGTATTCAGCCATAAAATTGTTAAAATGCCAAAAAAAAAAGAAAATTATATAATATCGATAAATTGATTTTTTGAAACATCTCTACAATCCGTGCAAAATATTGAAAATCGCATGATAACAAGATCAGGTTATTTCGATGAAATCTATAATATTCAGTCATAAAATTGTTGAAATGCAAAAAAAAATAAATATATAATTTAGATAAATTTATTTTTTGAAACATCTCTAGACTACAATCCGTGCAAAATATTGAAAATCGTATAATAACAAGATCAGTTGACTTCGATGAACTCTATAATGTTCAGCCATAAGATTGTAAAAATGTCAATAAACATAAAAAAAATTACATAATTTAGATTTTTTTTTTTACCACAATGACAAGATCTGTGAATTTTATAAGTATATATCATCATATTAAAAAAAAATATTCTTATAACAATAAAAAAAATATAATAATAAATATTCAATATCTTATATAAGGTTGTCAAAAAAGTCTTGCGGTATTTTTATTGAATTTTCAATTGTTCATAAAATTGGTTATAATAATGCGATTTAAGTCAAATATGCGCCGTTTTGTTCGATGACGAGTTCCCAACGAGATGCCAACTTCATAATGCCAATCTTGTAGAATCTCGCTTCCCTATTGTCAAAAAACTCGGAGATCCAATTTTCACAGGACTCTCTTGTGGCCAACTTCCGACTACCAAGCTCGTTCGCCATGGACAGAAATAGGTGGTAATCACTTGGTGCGAGATCCGGACTATACGGTGGATGCAAAAGAACCTCCCATCCGAGCTCCCGGAGCTTCTGGCGCGTCACCAAAGATGTGTGTGGCCTGGCGTTGTCCTGATGGAAGACAATTTGGCCTCTGTTGATCAAAGAGGGCCTCTTCTGCATGAGTGCTGCATTCAGGCGGTCCAGTTGTTGGTAGTACAGGTCCGAATTGAGCGTTTGGCCATAGGGGAGCAGCTCATAGTGGACGATTCCCTGCCAATCCCACCAAACACACAGGCATCTTTGATCACCTCTGCACCAGAACGAAAACGTTGAAACCATCGTTGTGCGGTGGAAATGGAAACTGTATCGGGTCCATAAACTGCAACAAATTTTATTGGCAGCATGAGATGCATTTTTGCAATATGCAAATAAAAATTGTTTTCAAAGGTAAGGTAGGTCGCGCACGTTGGTATGCATGTGTGCAGAAATCTAATGTACACGCATAGAAAGATATCAGTGTGTGTGAGTACAAAGGGAATGAGAAAGAAGGAAGCTTGCATAAAAGCAGCGCGCGTCGATAAATTATACAGAATCACAAAATTCATCACAAAAATCACAAAATTAAGCTTGAGGTTCACCCGAGAATTACATCTATTCTGATTATAACCCCGTTTTTTTTTTCATTTCCGACGCTCCGGAGACCCGGAATCGTGGCCGCCGTGACGACACCTTTTTTTTCACCACCAACTTTGAAGTCTCATTACTTTTTGAACAGCCCTCGTATTGTAATACAATAAATAAAAAAGTTTTCAATTATTCTTTGCGTTTTTAAATAAGAATTTTTTTAAAAAGGGTCAAAAAAACTGGTTTTGAATGAGTAGACCCCCTTAAATCGCTAAAATGTGAAAAGAAATACCTTATTTCACCTGTAGCTGTTTACCTTTTTACTTTAAAAAAAAGTTGAAGGTATGCCTAAAAGCCCTTCGAAATACCTTTTCAACGATATATAGATCGCATCTGTAGCTTATATAGTTAGGAAGCTATGGTTTTTAGCGGTTTTTAGCGATTTCCCGCTAGACCAGCGATTTTTCGAAAAAGTCGTAGAACAAACGTTTCTAGATTTTTGAGCGGGAGCAAATCCTCATTCAAACTTTTAAGCTAAATAAACGATTTGATGCTAACAAACAGACAAACAAACAGACTGACTTTTCATCTCGTTTTGAAAAGGGCACCAAAAATTTCAAAATTAATTATCTGAACCAGTGATTGGATTTTGATGATCAAGGTGTCATTCGACGAGTATTTTTGATAAGAATAGTTAAAAATTAAAAAAAAAATCATAAAGGCTCCAACGGCCCCATTAGCTCCAATCATTTAAATTTTGCCCCTCCCACTTACACCTGTTTATCTCATGAACCAGGTGAGTTTTCAAAAGTCTTAGTAAGTTTGTAAGTTTAATTGATACCTTTCGATCGGTATATAGCTCGACCTGATCGGGCAGTCATAGCAAATTTTCCATTCTTCCTGTGTATATATGCTAGTCGCTTTCGCACACTTCGTGCTGCTTTCGTCACTAGCGCGGACTGCCGTCCGCAGTGATTCTTATTCCAGAGCTGAGTGTTAAACCGAGCAAGCGTTTGCAAGTTTTTCATTTGAAAGAAAAATAAATTTATATGTGAAATTCTTAAATTTAATCTCGTAAGTATAGTGCTAATGTGTTGTGTAATAATAATAATTCTTTTAATTGGAGAACGCAATGGACAGGGCCTTCAACATTTTTAACAACAACAAGAACTCTGAGCTTAAAGTTGTCAACGATAAGCTAGATAACTTGTCAGCAAGGATGAGCGTGATGGAAGGCAACGTGGCAAAGATGCTAGTCACTTTAAACAATATAGCCTTCACCCTAACGACCGCAGCGCCGTCTGTTAAGTTTCCACTTAAATCAGTTGGCAAAGTGGAGGATTTCGACAACCAAATCAATGGAGACTTGCAGAAACATGTAAATTATAAACTGGATTTTAAAAAAATCTACTATAAGAAAATCGGCATATATTTTCAGATTAACATCTTACAACCCATTATAATGTCAGAAGGCATAAACAAAAACTTAAATAGAGTTTTAAACCAATCTGTTATCATGGATATGAACTACGGGGGAACTAATTCCAAGAAGAGGCTTAGCTCGTTTAGGAATTTTAATAACGCTCTCTATGGTAAGTAATTAAAATTAATCAGTTCATCCGAGATACACTCAGACCAACATTTATTCGTACACCCTTTTTTTACTTTAACAGCTATATTAGTCAAGTCTTCACATTGAAAAAAATATATTTGGAAAGGTCGTTCGAATTCCGTTTGAATGATGCAAAACTTTCCTTAATCCATTAAGTACCCATTGAATATTTTGAGTTCAAAAAAACGTAAATTTTTCAACTTTTTTCCTCGATTTTTTCTAAAAAATGTTGGAATGCAAAAAAATTCTTGAATCAATTCTAGGAGTGATTGCAAAAAAAAATTTTCAAAAATATTTTTGCTTGTACTTTTTTTCTTTTCACACAAAAAGTGAATTTTTCGCAATTTTCAAAAAATTTTAAAAAATACAAGCAAAAATATTTTTGAAAATTTTTTTGCAATCACTCCTAGAATTGATTCAAGAATTTTTTTGCATCCCAACATTTTTGGAAAAAATCGAGGAAAAAAGTTGAAAAATTTACGTTTTTTTGAACTCAAAATATTCAATGGGTACTTAATGGGTTAAGAAAGTTTTGCATCATTCAAGCAAGAATTCGAACGACCTTTCCAAATATATTTTTTAGCTGTTAAAGTAAAAAAAAGGGTGTACGAATAAATGTTGGTCTGAGTGTATCTTACAAATGGAATCATTTTGTTTTCACAGAAGCAACTAAAAGAGAAGGATATACATACGTTCGAAGACTACATAATTTAAAGTAAATTTGTATACGTATTTTATTTTATTTGCAACGGATTATTAAAATTTCTGTAAAATATTTTCTTTTGGAATACATTCCTGGTACCTTTCAAAGGAACCTTCCGTTCTGCCTTCTTTTTCCACATTCTGGACAGTAGATTTTGGAAATCAATATAGGAAACAGAAATGTTAGTTAGCAGTGCGATAACAGAGCCACTGCCTTTTTGCCTTCTATTTTCCACATTCTGGACATTAGATTTTGGAAATGAGTATTGGAAAGGAAAATGTTAGCTAGCAGTGCAATAACAGAGCCCCTTCCAAGTAGCTTCTAAATCATAGTTCTATTCATGTCTCGCCCCTATATAAAAACGAAAGGGGAAAGTCAGATTTGGCAACTAGTTCTAGTCGGAATTTTAACGTGGAAAATAGTAGGTTTTGGAAACATCCAAGTTTTACTGGGAAGCTTAGGCTCTGTAAATTACATACATATGTACATATATGCAGGTCAAGTCATTTTTCGTATTGTCATGGATGCGATTATCGACTATCGATATTCTTTCGTTCTTTCTGATTGTCAAGATAGCGTCCCAATTTTTAGCTTTTTATGTAAAGTCGCATTAAATATGGTTTTTACTACGATTTATGAATTGAAAGAAATCATGTTGGTACAAAACGGAAATAAAATGAATTAAAATCATGTTTTATATATGTAAACACATTAAGCATTTTCTCATATTTACATTAATTTCAATAAATAAAGTTCAAGTCAAATATGCTATGTTAAATAAGTTAATTAAAAATATATTACGTTTTTATATTTAGTTTCGCAGTTTGTATCATGACATTATTTTGAAACCTAATCAAATCACACATCGGCTAAAAATATAATACCATGTATTTGTTAATATAAGATTTTGAATAAGTATTGACTTTTCTGCAATGGGCCTATTTTTATTGTTATAAGAATATTTTTTTTAATATGATAATATATACTTCTAAAATTCACAGATCTTGTTATTGTGGTAAAACAAAAATAACCGAAATAATATAATTTTTTTTTTGCACGGATTGTAGACTAGAGATGTTTCAAAAAAACAAATTTATGGAAATTATATATTTAATCTTTTTTTTTAAATTTTAACAATCTTATGGCTGAATATTATAGAATTCATCGAAATAAACTGATCTTGTTATCATGCGATTTTCAATATTTTGCACGGATTGTAAACTAGAGATGTTTCAAAAAAAACAAATTTATGGAAATTATATATTTAATCTTTTTTTTGGCATTTTAACAATTTGATGGCTGAATACTATAGAATTCATCGAAATAAACTGATCTTGTTAACATGCGATTTTCAATATTTTGAACGGATTGTAGTCTAATATTTTAGAATTCATTGAAATAAACTGATCTTGTTATCATGCGATTTTCAATATAATATATATTTTCGATAAATTTATTTTTTGAAACATCTCTAGACTACAATCCGTGCAAAATATTGAAAATCGCATGATAACAAAATCCGTTTATTTTGATGAATTCTATAATATTCAGCCAGAAAATTGTTGAAACGCCAAAAAAAAAAGAAAATTATATAATATCGATAAATTGATTTTTTGAAACATCTCTACAATCCGTGCAAAATATTGAAAATCGCATGATAACAAGATCAGGTTATTTCGATGAAATCTATAATATTCAGTCATAAAATTGTTGAAATGCAAAAAAAAATAAATATATAATTTAGATAAATTTATTTTTTGAAACATCTCTAGACTACAATCCGTGCAAAATATTGAAAATCGTATAATAACAAGATCAGTTGACTTCGATGAACTCTATAATGTTCAGCCATAAGATTGTAAAAATGTCAATAAACATAAAAAAAATTACATAATTTCGATTTTTTTTTTTACCACAATGACAAGATCTGTGAATTTTATAAGTATATATCATCATATTAAAAAAAAATATTCTTATAACAATAAAAAAAATATAATAATAAATATTCAATATCTTATATAAGGTTGTCAAAAAAGTCTTGCGGTATTTTTATTGAATTTTCAATTGTTCATAAAATTGGTTATAACAATGCGATTTAAGTCAAATATGCGCCGTTTTGTTCGATGACGAGTTCCCAACGAGATGCCAACTTCATAATGCCAATCTTGTAGAAGCTCGCTTCCCTATTGTCAAAAAACTCGGAGAGCCAATTTTCACAGGACTCTCTTGTGGCCAACTTCCGACTACCAAGCTCGTTCGCCATGGACAGAAATAGGTGGTAATCACTTGGTGCGAGATCCGGACTGTACGGTGGATGCAAAAGAACCTCCCATCCGAGCTCCCGGAGCTTCTGGCGCGTCACCAAAGATGTGTGTGGCCTGGCGTTGTCCTGATGGAAGACAATTTGGCCTCTGTTGATCAAAGAGGGCCTCTTCTGCATGAGTGCTGCATTCAGGCGGTCCAGTTGTTGGTAGCACAGGTCCGAATTGAGCGTTTGGCCATAGGGGAGCAGCTCATAGTGGACGATTCCCTGCCAATCCCACCAAACACACAGGCATCTTTGATCACCTCTGCACCAGAACGAAAACGTTGAAACCATCGTTGTGCGGTGGAAATGGAAACTGTATCGGGTCCATAAACTGCACAAATTTTATTGGCAGCATGAGATGCATTTTTGCAATATGCAAATAAAAATTGTTTTCAAAGGTAAGGTAGGTCGCGCACGTTGGTATGCATGTGTGCAGAAATCTAATGTACACGCATAGAAAGATATCAGTGTGTGTGAGTACAAAGGGAATGAGAAAGAAGGAAGCTTGCATAAAAGCAGCGCGCGTCGATAAATTATACAGAATCACAACATTCATCTCCCATCCCCTTTGCACATACGGATCCAGACAGAGATAGCAAGCAAGGGAAATATTTGTATGTGTGCATCTTACAATAAATGTGCGCATATGTATAGGTTGCATGTGCTTTCCATCTAGTAAAGCAGACCGATTCTGCGTCAACGTTTCGTCGACGCTTTTGTGACTGTCGTCGACGCCTGCTTGATTCCCTCACAATGTGTTCGATTGACGTTTTTCCAAGGCGATGTCCGCTAAAAACGTCAATGATTTTTCATACATGCTAGGTCGACGCAATGGTATGCAGGGAGGGAACGTTATCGACGCTCGTTTGACGCAATGCCGTCAATAGAGCGACATAATCGACGCTCGTTCGACCCAAAGGTATGTAGGGAGGGAACATAAGCGACGCTCGTTTGCCGCTTTGGTATGCAGCGAGCGATATTATCGACGCTAGGTCGCCGCAAAGGTATGCAGGGAGAGATATTATCGACGCTAGGTCGCCGCAAAGGTATGCAGGGAGGGGACACAATCGCCGCTAGTTTGACCCAATGCCGTGCATGGAGAAATACTTCTCCTTGATGGCAATGCCAACCACATGCATTATATAAATATTTTACATAACATAAGTTTTATAATATATTTTTTTAATATTTATTTATTTTATATTAACTATAATACATAAATAAACTATATTTGAAGTATTTTTTTTTCTGAGAAACAAGGGCGAGGCGCAGCTCCTCCAAATCGCCACTAGCGGAATCCGGAATGCTGTCTGAAATAATATAGAGAAATAAGAACAATATTCTCCAACCAACATATTAATATTAATAACAACACTTACCTTTGCTTTTATTTACAATAAATTAAAATCCACTTATCCACACAAATTATTTTACACATTATTGTGCAAATCAAACTCAATCAAATGTCAAACGCGTGCCGAAAATGTTAGCCGAAAATTAGACAAAGGAAAAGGGAAAAAACAAAAGCAAAACAGAGCACACACACTCATAAAGAACAGTAGAGCATACGTCTGTCTCTCTCTCTCTGTTAAGCGTTCGGCTTCAATCATGTTCGACACGACGCAACGCCGAAAAAGAAGCAATACTGGGTCGACGAAAAGACAATCACTGCGCCAGCTGCACTAGAGGGTTATGAAGAGAATTTGCAGCGACGCTTTGTTTATTTGTTGATGCAATTAACATTTTGTATGCAAGCTTTCATACCCAGTACAGGTTTAATTTTTAATATTAAATTTTCAAGTTAAATAAAATATTTTTAAATGATAAAACATATCATTGTGTATGTATGATCATCAACCTTAATGAATTTTATAAAATAAAAATTTGTTTTTTTTTAATAATATATTGTGGGTAAAAAGTTTTAAAGGTAGAGGGTATTTCATAGTTCGCATGTTTTAGTTTCGCACGCAACGAGCACAGCTCGTCGATTGAAGCGGCCTCAAAAATAAAGTCCCTTCGCTCTGATCGTCCACTCCACTATAGGTCAAATGGACCCTTTTTCTGATATAAATTAATAACTCGTTGGCTTATCGAGTTTTCCGTGTAAAGTTTTTTGGATACCATTCTAGATCGAACTTGGAAATAGTTTTGAAAAAATGGGCGTGGCACTGCCCATCAACGCCCCTCAAAAAATATATATGCAAAAAAATATTTAAAATTTTTTTTTTTTAATAAATATTAAAGTAATGTTTTTTTTATATTTTCTAAGTATATTTCAAATTTTTTGTTTTTTATTTCAAATTTTCAGAAGCATTTTTTGGATTTTATTTTCGGAGAGTAGTTAGCCTGTAACTAAAAAATCTATGTTTTATTGTTGTCTGTGTGTCGTAATATCAATAACATCGATATACTATTTAAATTAACGTACAACAGCATCCACTCCATCAGTTTTTCCTTTACTTTTCCGTTGTGCTTCAAGTAGACCGGCATTGCTTACATATAGGTTATGTTCTAAAAAGTTAAATTTTGGGAGAAGTGGGAAAAGGTGGGAGATAAACTTAACTGTTATGAGTTCACAAGGAATTACTCTACAACATGTATATAGTCACTTCGTAGACAAGTCTAGACATTTTTTTAAAACTCTTCCCAAGAAATTATTTTTTGAACGTCACTTTATGGACACTTACTACAGACAACACGAACAATACCAACAGCACAGATCTACCAACATAATGTTCAAGCCACATTGATCACTATTCATCATAATTTTTATTAAAAATTTTCAATTTAAAGAAACTAGAGCCACTTGAACTTCAATCAAAATATTTGCACAATTTATAAGCTGCACGTTTAACAGCTATTAACTTAACATCTGAATGCAATGTTAACATTTCTGGTATGCATCATTAAAATTCAATGTATTCCTAATAGGAATGTAAGAAAAGTTTGTTAATTTGAATACTGTTACACAACTAGTTTATATCAGAAAAATAATCCATTTGACCTGTAGTGCACTCGAATAATATTGCCAGATCGGTAAAATTTCCCAGTGGACGCTCCGCAAAGCATTTTGGCTGACACATTCGTTTGTATGAGATGGGTACTCTATAGGTTATTTGCTTAGTGGTACAACATTATGCGTTAACATTAACATTGGGCATGCATAATGCATTATTAACAATATTGTTGCATACGCACAGGTGTTTCATTAATTAATTTTAAATTGACAACATAAAAGGCAAGATTACACAAATCAATAACTACAAATGGCATATGATTATATGCTCTGCTCCGAACATCCTGCCCCCGTTGGAAAAGGCACGTTTCCAACTGAATTGGAGTCCTCGGGGAGCACGGCTAGCTTGGCCACAGCTCGCTTGAGGATACACGTCGCTGTGCGGATCATCGCGACTTCGATGACGCCGTCTGCCCCAGGAATCACTTCCTCGATTCGGCCTAGCTGCCATTTTAAAGGCGACATGTTGTCCTCCTTCAGCAGCACGACGCTTCCCACTTGTAAGTTGCTGGGCGCGGCTCGCTCCTGCAGAAGCGACAAGTACTCGGTGCTCCACTTCTTCCAGTGCCATCTGGCTGATCTGCTGCCACCGGCTGAGGAGGATGACTTTCAGATGAGTGACGTCCGGCTCAGGAAACTTGGTGAAGCTGGAACCCTTCAAAAAGTGCGCAGGCGTGAGTACCTCAAGATCATCTAGACTCTCTGTAAGTGGACAAAGTGGGCGAGAATTGAGCATGGCTGAAATTTCGCAAGTTAGAGTCTGCAGTTCGCAAATGGTCAAAATGGCTGGGTCGACGACTCGATAGAAATGGTACTTAGCAGACTTGACAGCCGCTTCCCACAAGCCGCCAAAATGAGGCGATCGAGGAGGGATGAACTTCCATTCGATGCCGTCCGAAAGACAAACTGCGGCGACAGATGAAATGTGGGGATCACTTGAAAATAAGTGTTTGAGCTCTGCAAGCTCGTTTTTTTGCCCCAGCGAAGTTGGTTGCGTTATCGGTCCATATGGTGCGTGGCTTGCCCCTTAGGCTGATGAAGCGCCTTAAAGCAGCAATAAACGACGCTGTTGACAAATCATGAACGACCCCAAGATGCGTTGCTTTCGTGGAGAAACAAACGAACACTGAGATATAGCACTTGTGGGGCGATTTGTTGCGAGCCTCAGCTTTTAAAATAATGGGCCGCAGAAGTCAATTCCTGTGGTATAAAATGCCGGATTTGGTTGGATGCGTTCCGCTTGCAATCTTCCTATCACATGCTCGAACATAACAGGCTTTGCGCGAAAGCACCTTACGCATTTGCTGATGACGCTAGTGATGAACTTTTTCCCTCCAATTGGCCAGTATTTTTGACGCAACGATGCGATAAGAGCCTGAGATCCTGCGTGCAGATACTTGCGATGGTAAAATTGAATTATTGCCTTCGGGACGGCATGATCCTTGGGCAAAATTATGGGGTGCATCGCATCGTAGAATGAATTTTGAAGCCTTCCACCAACACGAAGTAATCCATCCGGCCCAAGCTCGGGCCTGAGCGATAACAACTTGCTTTTGAGTGAGATCGGCTTACGGGCACTGAGGGCTTTGTACTCCTCAAAAAAGTGCACTTGCTGGATTCTCTTTATGAGCAGAGATGTTCCTTCGGAGACTTCATGAACGGTGAGAGCGCCCCTTGCCTTTTGGATATCCTTTTTGCAATTGGATAAAAATCGAAAAACATATGCGAATATACGCTGCAATTTTCCAAATGAGTTGTGATACTTGCAGTCGATGGATATATCCAGCTTTGCAGACCCAACTAGTGCCGTGACACGCAGCTCAGGAAGGCTCCTCAGCACTTCAATAGGTTAAGGCCAATCCGCAATGCTTGCTGCCAGAAAAGGTGGTCCGTGCAGCCATAAAGCCGAATCCAAGAGCTCCTTCGGAGTGCAGCCTCGCGAGATTATGTCAGCCGGATTTAGCTCAGTTGGAACGTGACGCCATGTCATGCCTCTGGTCATTTCCTAAATTTGCGCGATTCTGTTGGAGACGAAAATTTTAAAATCTGACGATGCATGACTCATCCAGGATAATACAATGGTCGAATCAGACCAACAGTATGTGTCGTATGAGACGCATTCCTTGACGCTGGAGAGCAGCTCAGCAAGTAGCAACGCTGCAGATAATTCTAATTTTGGAATGGTCATCGTTTTCAACGGAGCTATCCTAGATTTTGCACAAAGCAGCTGGGATGATATGGATCCATTTCCCCCGGATCTCAGGTAAACGCAAGCTCCATATGCAGATATGCTGGCATCGCAAAAAGCGTGCAATTGATAGGATGCGCTTGGCAGCATAGCAAAGCGTGGGAATTTAAAACTTTGAACGATTGCGAATTGAGAGATTAGATCACGCCACGCATAACACAGAGACTCCTGCAAATCTTCGTCCCAAGTGACATCAGATTTCCAGAGAGCTTGCAGAAATATCTTCGATTTAGTTATTATGGGCGCAATTAATCCGAGTGGATCGTAAAATCTTGCGATGGTTGCCAAAACAGAGCGCTTGCTGAAACGAGTTGCCGTAATGATTTGCGAAAAATTAAATAACACAATCCGAACTAGGATTCCACACCAGGCCCAAGGCTGGCATTCTGGCTCTCCCTCCAGAGCAGCTGGATCATTTGAGCACCACTTGCGAATTGGGAAGTGTCCCCGTAGTAGCAGATCCTTTACTTGACGACGAATTTCCTTCACTTCATCTACAGTGTCGCCTCCTGACATAAGATCGTCCACGTAAAAGTCTCTGCGAACAATTTTGGCTCCAATTGGAATCATCATGTCCTCATCAAAAGACAATTGATGCATGGCTCGAATTGCTAAAAAAACGGCAGGCTTCGTTCCGTAAGTCGCTGTGTCGAGCTTGTGTGCCTTAAGCTCGTGAGAAGGGTCTTTGCGCCAGAGTATGCACTGCAAATATTCGTCGGGATGAGACATACGTACACAGCGATACATCTTGCATATGTCTCTGCATTGCGCAATCCTGAAGAATCTAAAGCGAAGCAAAGTGTTGAAGATTTTCGGCTGAATAGTCGGCCCTGCCAGCAACAAATCGTTAAGAGAGCGACCAGATGTAGTTTTCGCAGATCCATCGAAGACTACACGAAGCTTGGTTGTGGTGCTGTCGTGCTTGTGAACGCAATGATGAGGCAGAAAGAATTGAGGAACTCCAGGCTGCTTTGACACAGGACACAGGCACAGGACTTCTTGCCAACTTAGTTTCCAGGCATTTAAAACGACGACGAGCAAGACAGTACGAATCCCCAAGGGCCTCGAAACCATTGTTGGCCAATAACCGAACCAATATTGACCATTCTCAAGGCGCGTACAGTTCTTTTGAAACAGATTCTGGCAAAGTGCATCATCATCAGAAATTGTAGAATCAGTGGCGTAGTTGCTCTCAATTTCCCAAAAGCTCCTTACGATTTCGTTAAGCGATGCGTCATTTGCCTCAACCATGGGCTCCTTAACAATCGAGACAAGCGCTGAATGCTTGACTGACAAGCTTGACAGCCTTTCAGCAACGATCCAACCAAGTTTGGTGCTCTGAAGAATTGGCAAGTTGTCAGCAAGGTGGATTTTCTCCTTGTCGATAAAGTCAAAGAAAAGAGCGGCTCCGATTAAAAGATCGATGCGCTGGGACTTGTAAAAAAGTGGACCAGCAAGATGAAGATTTGCAGGAATGTTCCAACTGGAGGAATTAATGTCGAAGTGCGGCTGATAATCGGTGATAGTGTGCGTCACTACAGCTGAGAATGAAGCATGGTAGCTTCCATTCTGTGATTGCGTAACAATGTCGACAGCTCTATCAGAAACTAAAGAAGATTCTCCTATTCCAGATATCGAAATGGATGCTTTGTTTGATCTGAGCTGAAGCATGCTGGACATGCGTGACGTTATAAAGTTCAGCTGCGATGCTGAATCCAATATAGCGCGGCATGGAATGAATGAGCCAGAACGATTTCTTACGAAAACTACTGCCGTTGCGAGCAACACGTAACCGGCAGGCGAGCTATTCGAGATTGCAGGTGGAGGGTGTGATTCAATTTGATATGATGTCGATCGCGAAATAAGAGAAGATGAAGCTTGAGCTTTAGTAGCAGAACTAGGTGATAGAGTTGATGCAGGTGCACTCTGCGTTAAATGAAGCAACGAATGATGCTTCATGTGGCATGCAGAGACCCGATTTGCACTGCTGCAGGCTGTGTCCTTTTCGCAAACAGTTTAAACATAAATGAATCCTTTTCGCCTCCTTGTAACGCAAATTAGTGATGTAAATTTGAGTGAAAACATCGATGTCGATGTATATCGATGTTTTCAAAATGAAACATCGATGTTGGTTGAAACATCGGGTCGAAACATCGATGCATCGATGTATGTCCCATGGCTTAAAACGTCCAATTTAAAAAAAAAAAAAATAAAAAAGAATTTCTTAGCTGAATAAAGGTGATTTATTCTTAAAAACATGTGCTTTCATAGCAATCTTTTTAGTTTAATAACAAATTTTAACTTAAAAAGTAACAAAACAAATAAAAACCTATGCTTCCGAAGCAGTCTTTAACTTAAAAAGTATTTATCAACTTAACAACTTATGCTTTCATAGCAGTCTTATAAAGTCCCTGTCATATTTATAAAATCAATTTTTAATAATAATTTTTTGAAAACTGCAAAAAAGGCACTTTTTGCATGAAAATGAAGAATTAGATTGTTGTGAACTTACTGTACATTCATTCTTTTCGTTTCTTCTTCCTCTTCATTTTCTCTATACATTGTATTCCGCTGCAGACAGTAGTTTTCGATTTATTGCAATTTATAAGGTGATTTTATAAATATGACAGGGACTATATGTTCCATAGCAGTTATCAACTTAAAAATAATTAATCAAATTTACATTACAAAGAAATAGCATGCTTCTATGCTTCCAATAAAAAAGTAGAATATTTAAAAAAAGTATTTTTTATCTATACTTTGTAGAAATAAAATGCGACTAAGTCGATCTGGGGTTAGTCGATTTCTTTTTTGCGTTAATATATTTGCAGCCGCTGAAAAAACACGTTCAGAGGGAACCGAAGATCCGACTACCGGCATAAATTGCAGCGCTAGTTGATGCTAATTAGGATACGTACTTTTCATACCATCCCAAACATTTAGGGGGTTACCTTCAAACGGTGTTAATGGCATTGCCAGATATGTATTCATCTCTACATCAATATCCACATTCGGATTATGAGACTGCGCCAGCTGGTAATGGTGGTTCCAAAACGAATTTGGATTAGTTGAAGTTTCGGACGTGGGCGGTATATTTTCAATGTCATGGTATATTTGGCGGTATATTTTCATGTCAATTTTATGGACATGGCACTCGGCACATTGCGCTAAAATATCTCAATTCTTCAATACCAAATAAAACTCATTCACTGTTTTGCGCAGTGCCGAATGCAAAAATTTTGTTTAAAATAATTTATATGTAAAACTTAATACATTATTCGTCACGAAATTGGATATCAGAAATTTTGGGGCATGAAAATGTATTTCGTCACTAGACTTTTACCTTGTAAAGAGGTTTTTTTATGGGATATCAGAAATTTTTGAATAAGACATCAGAAATTTTGAAATTGCAATATATTTTGACAGTATAGCTTTGTCAATTTTGTTTATTATTTGTACAGCTAAAACAAACTGCCTGGCAACACTGGTCCCCTTTACAAACACACATGCCCAGCGCAACAGCTATCAGCACTCTTCAACTCTGGCTGCTATGACATTTAGCAGCTGCTGTTTTATTCCCATTCTACCTTTTTAAATAAAAATAAACGTTAAATAAAAATAAACGTTGAAGGTATGCCTAAGAGCCCTTCGAAATACCTTTTCAACGATATATAGATCGCATCTGTAGCTTCTATCGTTTGGATGCTATGAGGGTTAAATTTTAGCGGTTTTTAGCGATTTCCCGCTAAGCTAGAGATTTTTCGAAGAAGTCGTAGAACAAACGTTTCTAGATTTTTGAGCGAGAACAAGTCCTCATTCAAACTTGTAAGCTAAATCAACGATTTGATACTAACAAACAGACAAACAAACAAACAGACTGACTTTTCATCTCGTTTTGAGAAGGGCACCAAAAATTTTAAAATTAATTATCTTCTGAACCAGTGATCGGATTTTGATGATCAAGGTGTCATTCGACATTTTTGATTAGAATAGTAAAAAATTAAAAAAAAAATCGAAAAGGCTCCAACGGCCCCATTAGCTCCAATCATTTAAATTTTGCTCCTCCCACTTACACCAACCAGGTGAGTTTTCAAAAGTCTTAGTATGCACATTTGTAAGTTAAATTGATACCTTTCGATCGGTATGTAACTCGACCTAATCGGACAGTCATAGCAAATTTTCCATTCTTCCTGTGTATATATGCTAGTCGCCTTCGCACCCTTCGTGCTGCTTTCGTCACTAGCGCGGACTGCCGTCTGCAGTGATAATATTTGTTTCTTTTTTAATTGTAATTAGGCCCAAATTTGCTAAATGCTATAAGTGTAGTCGAGCAGGATAGCCAACTAATAACATACATTGAGAAGGATGTAACAATAAATTTAACATCGCAGTCAGATCCTTCGTATAGATTGAGCGAGTGCGCAACAGTTCTAAACAACACTGTTGAAGAAAGTTTTACCTTCACTCCTGAAACTCGACTTTTTGATGTTCTAAAGTTAAATGTTCATATTGCAAAATATGAGCAAAAATCCTAGCAACACTTTTGCATGTTTTGTAACAAACTACAGACGAAAATTGCTCGGCATTTGGAGCTAGTCCATAAAAAACATCCAGATGTTCTGCGATTTACCACCCTTCCCAAGCGCAGTCAACATCGAAAAGACTTAATTGATATAATTCGAAAGAAAGGTGACTTTATGCATAACACGGATCAGTCAAAGAACACCAGATCGTTAATTGTACCTCGGCGAAAACTCGAAGCTTCATCTAATAAAGCACGGGACTTTGTTTGCTGCACAATGTGTAACGGATTCTTTCCCAAAAGCACGCTTCGTAATCATGTTTCACATTGCCCAAAAAATACGCACGAGAAAGGAAAGCGAAATTTATTAAAAGACGGCCGCGCTAAGACAGGTTTCATCCACCCGATCGCTAATTTTTTTTTGCGAAAAACAGTTGTACCAGTACTAAATGATGATGAAATCTCCAGAGCCGTGGTTTTTGATCAAATTAATATTATGTATGCCAACCATGAATGTATGAAACACGGAAAATTACAGCATGTGTTCAGTTCCACATGTTCAGTTCCACTGTCACAAACATTCGTCCTGTTAATTAACATTGGAGTGTTAATTGCTAACATTCTGCACTCTTCAAAGAGTGCAATCTAAGTTGACGAGCAGTAATTCTTTGTACTCACGAGCAGCAACAACTCAACTTTTTCGATCGCGTAAATGAATTGAATATTATTGTTAAACTTAAACTGAAAACTATTGGAAATATATTAAATGTAATTAAGTTGCGTGAACTGCCTTATTTTTCAAGAACCTCTACTACTATGACACCTCCGCTATTTTAGCCAACACTCGCACATGGTGGCCCATGGGGGGAACTTGCAGAAAGGCATAAG